>APFE031757064.1:49205-70633 GCA_000404065.3 Pinus taeda | reverse complement strand
AGATGTTTCCCATGTGCATCAGTCCACTGCACTTTTCACCTTTCTTTAGAATTGGTACTCCCATGCTCTTCCCCGATTTGTTCTCCTTTTGGACTCCTAAGCTTTTCTGGTAAGCATAGATTTTCAAATTGCTTTTCATGGGCAAATTCAATCCATCATCCACTTTAATCACCAACCTATTGCCGACAGCCTGTTCCTCTGAAGTCTAAGGAGGAGCCATGGGAGAAGCACACTTAGCTTTGAGAGAAGCCAGCAAGAGCCCAATTGTATCAACAACTCGTCCCAATTCTAGTCTTTCTATATGCCCAACGACACACACCCTCTTCTAGGACCCAAGAAACTACAAGTAGCTTGAATGTGATTCTCATTGATGGAGAATTCTCCTATAACTTGCACAGAGTTTTGAGGTCCATTACTATACTTGGGATCCCGAATTCTAGTAGTTATTATAGTGCTTTAAATATCTAGATTCTGGTAGCTATTACAGTGCTTGAAATATCCTCATGCGATGTATATCAAGGGCTCTTGAAATATACTAATATTAAGCATATTACAGTGCTTGAGATGCCAAGTTCTTATAGTTATTGCATTATTTGAAATACTCTATATTAGTAGTTTCAGAGTTTGGGACACTATTATATACCAGCAATGCAGATTTAGAATATAAACAAAGACACCGCTTCTCCACATCCATATCCACAATCATTTGATCCATATTACAGTAATCGAGAGACCTGATTTGAACATGAATAGACAGATTTAGTATTTAGTATATAAGAAATTCTGTAGACTTTCGATTGAAAGCAATTATTTCAAACATAAAAATAGAGACCTACTAATTAAAATATCTGTGTAAATGATAGTACATCCCAAAGTACTTGATTGCACTATGGGTGTTGGACCTTCACGATAGATCCAGAGGAAAACAAACAAAGTACCACTTTACATTTAAGATATAAAACAAATCGCAGATTCTGGCTCTCAGTTGGAAATTATAAAGATGTGAGAAAAGTAGTATTTGCGAGAATATTGAAGAAATAAGTACTAATGCAAACATGCTTATTTTAACATGGTGATTATTAAAAAGAAAAATGAGGTAGGGATTAAAGACTTTGTAACTTAGAAGGTTAGAGTTGTAAAAAATTGAAACAATTCCACCACTCGCTAGCTCCATTTTCTTCAACATCATAATACACAAGCAACAAAATGATTATGATTTTGATTACCTCACTCATTATGCACAAGTCATCCATGCACATCCGCTCTTACATCTGTTACATGTCGCATTGGAATAAAACAATTAAAAAGTTAATAAAAAATAAAAATATATATAAAAAATAAAATGAAATACAAACAAATATCATAGATGGACACGTGAAGCTAGCATGTAGCCCACCTATCCTTCTAGAATCCCATGCTAAACCTAGGTACCTATTCTTAGATTCTATCTTCATGGCCTAAGGCTAGAGCTTATCTCAGAGTGGTCCATTTCTGTTACGTTTAGCCCAACTAATGTAGCACCAGTAATAGCAGGTTGTAAATTAAAGATTGCAATGAGAGCATGGTGTGGATAGAGTCAGCTATATAGAAGAGCATTGATTCATGTGTTCTAATGTGTGGGGCTCTCAGTACATGCGATAGCATTGATGAAAGTTTCAAGATTTGAAGAGCAGTCTGAGAAACACAATCACCGGTTCTAGTAGTGTCAAGAGAAGTTTTAGTGGAAAGGTAAGAGATGGCATGGGTGCAAAGGCAAATATTTCTGAATGAAAAACTGTTGACAATGTCAAGAATGAAAGGCCTGAGTGTGCTAAAAGTGGGAAGAGTAGTCTAAGTGTGGTCAACAACAATGAAAGTAACTGCAGTAGTTTGATCAGTGCTCTAAACAAACCACACAAAGGGAATGATCGAAGATGGGATGTCATTCAGGCCGTAAAAGTCAGAGATGGCTTTTTGGGTTTGAGTCATTTTAGGGTTTTGAAGCTCTTGGGAAGTGGGGATATTGGGAGTGTTTACTTAGCAGAGTTGAAGGGAACCAACCATAATGAAAGTAATGGATAAAGGGTCACTGGAAAACAAGAATAAGTCTCTCAGAGATTCTTTCTTGTTTACATCATCCATTCTTACTGACATTGTATTCTCATTTCGAGACAGATAAGTTCAAATTTTTCCTGCCTGGTCATGGAGTTTTGCGGTGGAGGGGATCTACATACCTTTCGGCAGCGACAACCTAGGAAACACTTTTTTGACGCTGCTTCACGGTGAGGTTGTTAGCCTTTATGCATATGGAGGTTTACATAGATCAAGTCTATATTTGTTTTTGTTTATTATTTTGTGGGTGGGATTTCCTGACTTTGCTGCAGTAAATCAAACTCCGTGCTCAGTGTTCTGGTAAGCTCATCTAATTAAATGTAAGTTTGAATTAGGTTTGAAATGAGTTTTGAATTTGTTTGTATGCCAAGATTTTATTCATTGTGGGATTATTGATAATCTGTCGGTACTTAGCATAATATTTTAACTAAAAAAATATATTTAATCATTCATTGATGCCAAGATTTGATTCATTCATTTACGCCGAGATTTGATTCATCATATCACAGCTAAATTATATGGCCACTGCTTGAATATGCATATCACAAATTATAAGAAGTTACACTATAGAAAATAAGAATTTAAGAATTGAGAGTTGAAGTTGCACTGTAGAATAAGAGTTTGAATGTAGAAAATAAGAATTTGAATGTTGTAAAATTTTTGCCATATTTTTTTTATTACAGAGTGCATTTTATATATATACATATCTTTTTACAAACTAAGCCAGTGAGAGAGAAAATGCAAAGAAAATGCATAGAAACTAAAACTTGTATAGGAATTGAAATTGCAGGTGAAATAACTCGCATAGGAACTTATGCAACTGAAACTGAACTGAAATTGAAACTTAAGGTGAAAATCGCAATTTACTATTTGGTTTGAAATTTATGGTGAAACAACTTGAATAGGAACTGAACTGAAACTTATGATGAAAATTGAAATTTACCATTTTGTTTGGTTTGCTTTTTTGGCAAGTCACTATCATTTTCTTCCTTTTTCTTCCTTTTGTGGGTGACGCACTCCACAAGTTATATCGTAAGTCCTGCAATGTTGGCAAAAATTAGTTGCAGTCCTGAAATGTTTGCAAAAATCAATTACAGTGGTAGATTGGCATAAATCATTTATGCCTCCTGATTGGCATAAATCATATATGGTTCTTGAGATGCTTGAGAAACTCCATGACTAAGGTAATGGGCAGATGGGCTCTTAGGTAATGGGCAGATGGTTGAATCAAGTCAAATGCAATTGCATGCAGCTTAGCAGCTTGTCACGAAGTTGTGGGTGGTCAACTAAAATACATTAAAACTCATTATATATCTAATTCATCTACTTTGGATAGATAAAATAGAGATGAAACACTTTGCGTAAAAATTGGTTTAAGTAGGAAACTAAACAACCGCAACTTTGGATAAAATGAATTTGCTGACCTTTGCATAATATTTAATATTTAAGTCAGCCACCAAACTTTGTATAAAACTTTCTAGTTTAAGTCGGAAACCAAAGTTTGGATAAAATGAATTTGCCAATCTTTGTTCAAGACCACACTTTGGATAAAATAAATTTGGCAACATTATTTTAAAATACAACTTTTGATAAAATACTTGACCGGGTTAAAATGACATTGGGGCACTTGAGGTTTACAATAAAAGAGCGAACTCAAAACATTGGTTAAAAATTTGATGGAATAAAATTGTGAACCCTAAAATTTGGTTAAAAAGCACAATTGAGCATATTTTTGTGGTGAAACCATGAATTAATCTCCCGTCAACGCTGGAGCGATCGAATAACACCGGTAAACAAGCCGTTTTGCTATTATCCAAACTTTTTCTTATTAGTTTATGTATAATAGTAAATAGATGGTTTCATTTGGATGGATATGTCATGATGAATACTCGATCAACTGAAGGCTGTGTTCTACTTGTTATTATTTGGCGCATGTAAGAGATGCTACGTGAACATATGAACTTATTTAACTGGTTTTCCTAGGATAACTTGTGATGTTTTGTGCCCCCAAAAAAGTGCTTCTTTCATGTGAAATTAAGCATGAATTTCGTAGACAATTAATCGTGCCAGACTCTCCAAACATTGTCCATTCAGGTGGACGTTCATGCCCGTCAATCAAAACTCGCATGTGAGGTTCATGCATGTGAAAATAGGGAAATATTGTAACCGACTATCCAATCCTTTTGGTTCACCTGGACTTTACTTCCTTTTAGAAAGCAGAGCCTGCCATATCAGACTTTTGGTTCACCTGGACTTTACTTTTAATAATTTACGTGCCTGAAGTCTTCGGTTCGATATTTCCACGAATAAGATGAATAATTTACGTGGGGAATTGAGACTGAAAGTTTGAATATTTGGACGATGACTAAACTTTCATTTCATGTGCACGTATCTATCTCTATAAATTCCCTACTCACGCAGCAGATGTCATTCCAATTCGATTGCAGCATTATCAAACGATCGTTTGTTAGAATCGTTACAATGGCCTTCAATGTTCCCTCTTACTCCCCCCTCCTCTTCCTCGTAGTTTTTCTGATGGCAACGGAGACAATCAATGGAGATCCAGATGCGCTGCAGGATTTCTGTGTGGCGGATGCCAAGTCTTCTGTTTTTCTGAACGGGTTGCCTTGCATTAATCCCAATGAAGCTTCTCCGAAACACTTCGTGACGTCGGCCCTGCGCACGGCAGGGAACACGTCAGCCAATCCAATGGGAATCAGCATCACGGCTGCTAATACACAGAACATGCCGGGCCTCAACACGCTCGGAATACTCATGGCTCGCATAGACATGGCTGTGGGAGGAGTACTACCTCCCCATATCCATCCCAGAGCCAGTGAAATACTGTACGTAATGGAAGGGAAACTCTCCGTTGGTTTCGTAGGTTCAGATACCAACAAACTCTTCTCTGAAATTCTGGAAGCTGGCGATGTGTTTGTATTCCCCAAGGGGACACTGCACTTCGCACAAAACATCGGAGAGAAGCCCGCAATTACGATCAACGCACTCAACAGTCAAAATCCGGGTATTCTTAATATCCCGTCGGCCACTTTCGCTTCCAGTCCCGCCGTTCCCCAGGAAGTGCTGGCCAAGTCATTCGCCATCAGTTCACAGGAGGTGGAGCAGATCAGGAAGCTCCTCGGAGGCAACTGACGCAGTGCTATATTATAGTAATAATCGCACTGTGCCGTGTAGCTAGGTTGGTGTGGAATCATAAAATGTTTGAATAGTATTTTGCTTGGGATAGGATGTTTGAATTATTCAATATGAAATTTATAATGTGTTTATGGTCATACAGAAATTGTCAGAGAAATATGCAACACACTTGGTTCAGATATGAAGACAATCCACGCATTCCTATTTCATCATGTCGCTGTTACCATAAATTGTTTAATTTCGTCGTTAGCTAATAAATTCAAGGGTTTAAAAACCGTTCTGTGTTCTCATTTGAGTCCTGAATTATTTGGTAGAAATATTATTATTATTATTATTTTAATGGGGCGAAATATTATTATTTTAAATTTTATTAAAATTCTGATAAATATTTTTTTGATCTATTTTATACGTTGTACAGATATTTCTTTGATTATTTTATTTTATTTTAATTTTTTATTGTATATATATAGAAAGATGAAATACTTTTTTCTAATTATTTTTTCTAGTTAATTTGATTCAAAATCTAGGAGAGATTTTGATTCAAAATCTAGGAGAGATTTAAGAATCATAAAGGTATATAATCTGCAATATAAATTGTAAAGTCCTTGAATTTTTTTAAGATATTGAATCTATTTATATATTTAAAAGTGCATTTTTAAACGATAAAAAATCACAATTTCTCTCAATTTTGTATTGTGAGACTCATGCAAAAAAATCATTATATATCTATATATCTATTTAATTAGAATGATATTAATATATTATATATATATATAAAATTTTTTTTATTTAGATATTCATTATCTAGTATGAAACTTGAAATATAATGGTTTATTAATATAAATGATTTTAATTAAATGGTAAAACACATCAAAGTTTATAATGTTTAATTACATTTATATATAGTTTACATATTTATATTCAAAATATTGTATTTTTATTAGCCGTTATAATTTTAAATTTATATATATATAAATTTCTATTAGATATTCATTAATTTAGTATGAAACTTGAAATATATTGTTATAATATAAATGATTATTTAATTTAAATGGTAAACACATCATATTTATAATTGTTAAGTATATTTGTATATAGTTTCACATATTTATATAATCAATATTTGTATTTTTTTTAGACATTATTAATTTAATTATAATATATTTATATTATATACTATATATATATATATATATATATATATATATATATATATATAGTATATTATAATCTATGGGGTTACGAAGATATATTATTATTATTTTTTTTTTAATTGTGATATGCATATTATTATTTGTTTTTCAAAAACATTGCTTGTAATTTTATTAATAAAAGAAACATTGTAATAAAACATAATTATTTCTTTATTATCAGTTTTTAATCTTTATTTAAAGCATCACTACAAGATTTTTCTTATATTTTGCTCTAAAGCAGCTTTCCATGCAATAATTTTTTTAATTAAAACTAACTAGTATGCACATGTATTTTTTGTCTTTTATTATATATTGAATACATTTCTATGCATTAATTCTTTTAATTAAAACTAACAAATATGTACATGTATTTTTTGTCTTTTATTATCTAGTGAATATTTTATATTTTTTTTATAATGACATGTCTTAATTCCAGGAAGTTGTATCAGCCAGTTGCTGTACACATCATTTACTTACTACTCCGAAATTAAAAATTCTATGTTTCTTTAGAAACTTTGCAAGCTAGTTTATGTCTTGTGGGCAACGAATCAAAATTGCAAAAACACATAAACTTGGGAATTTTAGCTAAGTTTTGCAGATATAAACAGAGAAAAACAGACAACCTGCAACATCACAAAATAGAAATTTGATGAAGGAGTTCACCCCTCCTATGCTACATCTCTCGGTCTAGCTTCCACTATTGGCCCTTTAAATTATATGCTTAAAATATCAATTACATTAACATAAAATGCTAAAAACACAAAAATAATATTGTCATTGTGTCCAAAACACCCAAAAATCCCTATGTACACTCCTCTTGGGCTCAAAAAAGCTGAAAAATGACTAAGTTATGCTTATTTTTCCATTTATCTATTATTTGTCCTACAAATTCATTAAACTAGAAAAACTAGCAATGTTTTTCATCCTTTGGCGTATCTGCCAAGAGGCAATTTGGCATGGGTACATCAGAAATTCTGTTGAAAATTGAAAATTTTGTCGAATAGTTAGTTGGGTGCCTGTGGCTCAACTTCCGCTTTTGGTTTCGGTCACATGGTAGTTCATACAGCCAAGGGCGCAGGCTAGAAGCCATGTGCTCGCCAACACTTCGCTTTGTAGGCCATGTGGTCACGGTCTAGGCCATGCACCAACCCCTCTGCTGCGAGCCCTCAACAAATCATCTTGTTATAATAAATATGACTTGCGGCTAGGGATAACCACTCGGCCCCTCTGCTTTCGCCATGAGCATGTCGCGCGCCATATAACCCAAGGCTAGGGCCATGTGCCCTGCCCCCTCTACCAACACCAAAAACATTACAATTTAAATATAAATTTGTCGTAGAGTATTAATGAGGAGCACTTGTGGTCTAATGGTGAGATAGTTGGTTATTAATTGAGAAGTCATGGGTTTAAACCCAGGGAAGGCCGATCGACTGACTCACCTAATTTTGGCATTAATTTCGAGGGCCATGTCGCACCTTCCCATTAGGCCATCTGGCACCTACTGATTAGACAAACCAAAAACCCAATTAACTAATAAAAATCTTCTATTTGACCTTGTACAGTAATGCCACGTGTCAAAACGTGATCAGCACCATGTAATTATATGGCCTCCCCAGTCAGTTGCTTAGTCAACCCTTCAAGTTGAATCTTTAGCTATTTTCCAAAAACTTCGGAACACAATAACATTCACATATGGTGTTGGATTGATTCAAGCATCGTTGGAATTATAATGATGAGATTAATTATTTGGCACTAGTTTTGGGTGACTTTGAGCACTTTGAGTTTTGAGCATATTTTTTATCCCTCTAGATTATTCCTCCCCATTGGAAGATTTTAGACAACCAAAAGTCTATTTTTACTCAACATTTAAGTAAGGGTACAACTCCCTCACTTTTTTTATATCTTAATCCACCTTGCTTTACTTGGATTAGTAGCTTTGAGGTCTACTTGAAGATACTCCACATTGTGTCTGCATGAAGTTTTGATCCTCCTGTCAAGAATTATGTCTTCCTACACTCATCTAAATATTCAGGAGAAAAATATTCCACAGATTAAATTTGAACATTCTCTTCATCAACATCAATCGTTGGAGGCTCATACAATCTCAAGTTTTCCACATTTACAACAGAATAAATTTTCATGTAAGGTAGAAAATCTAATTGGAAAGCATTGTTACCAATATTTTCCAAGATTTTGAAATTGGCTTGAGATTTTTACCTTCACTTTGAAGTCTTTCCTTGCTAATATACAACAAAACTTGATCTCCCACATGGAAATCATGATCAACTTTATATTTTCCATTCCTTGCTTTGTACTTTGCTTTACTTTTCTCAAGTTGCTATTGTACTGTTTGATGCACTAGCTGATTTTGTTCAGTGAAAGTCTTCGCTTTGTCCACATCACTTTGTCTATCTACTACAATATCTTTACCAAAGATGAAATGTAATGTCCCTCCACTGCTATAATATTGTTTTTAGTTAGATTGAGTTATGTTAGTAAGAATGGTGGAAAATCCATAAGATACATGGGAATATTTATATACTGATGTAAATAAGTATTTTCATTAATAATTAAATGGAATTTAAGTGCTTGGGAATAAGAGACTTGGAAATGAGATTCTTGCTAAAGAAAGAAGAAACAAAAATCTCATTGTTAAATGAGATTAGAATAATTATTTCATGATAAAAAATATAGATAAGATTCCAGATAAATTTAATGGATAGGATAAAAAGATCCAGTAAAATACTTATCTAGGGAAAGACACTTGATTGGATAAGTGTAACGTACTACGAGAGAGAAAATTGGGATTTTATGGAAAGCCTAGGCATGTGGATAAAAAGACCACAAAAGAGAGACTTTGCTAAAGGAAATTAATCATGAAAGGATCAATAGGGGTTGTTGATCTTGGAAAGAGAATCTTAGCACGAGGGTGAACTGAGGTACTTAGTTCAAGGTTGGGAGGAAAAGAGTGCAGACTTTCCAAGTGTCTTTCTGCTAAGTTCCTGGTTAGATCTTATGTTATGAAAATTTCTAATGAAATGATTATATATGGATGGTAGGAAGTGAATAGTTGTTGATTAAATTAATTTATATGCTAATGATTATATATTGATGGTAGGAATTGAATGATTATTGGTTAATTAATTTATATCCAAGTGTTTATTTATATATGATATGAAAAAGGCGTTTCCTTATTATATTATAACATGCAGAAGAGGATATTCACATATGATGAAAAGAAAAAGAAATCATAGTGAGAAATCGTATTTGATGGTATAATATAGAGTAGAAATATTTCATGTTTCAGCATGTAGTATAAGGGTCAATGCAGGTTGTAGGAGTGATATTCCTTTATAGAGTTCAATTCACCTTTACTGTTGCATACAAAATTACTTGGGAATGTTAGTATGGTGTAAAATGCTATAGTTTTTATGAATTCATACACATTCAATGATTAACTTCATGTGAAAAAATGGGAGGAATGGGACAGATTGGGTGATTTCTCAATTCTTAGCTATACACTACAAATAGAGAAAAAAAATTGTTATTGAATTAGAGTGTAGTACTGCTAAAAGAAACAAGGCAAACAGAACATTAACAAACTGATGCATTTCATTTGTACAGAGTGGAACTAGATTTTTTCAATGGTATGGTACTTAACACATATAAAATGTTAGGATATTAAGACACATAGGAAATAATTAAGTATAACTTGGTCTAGTGTAGAGTTAGGTAAAGTGTGTTTCTTTACTATGTACTTTTATAACTTACAATCTGATAGTCACGATACGTTCTAGACATGAAGTGATCCGTTGGTTCATTCTCTCCTCGGTATTACCGACACTTGATCCGTGGCTTAACACCCAATTGGTCCATGATCTCTATTTAAAGAGCATGGAGGGTCATTTGTAGGGGAACCATTCATGAGAGAAGTGTATGTAAATTTTTATTATTTTATTAATAAATTTCCTGAAGTGGCCATGTTGGCTTAGGCCGTAGACTATTTCTCTCTTTGAGGGTTTTAACCACGTTAAGAATATTGGTGTATTGATCTGTGATCTGTTTGTGAGTGGTGTCCTTTGGTGTTCTGTCTAAGGAACTTACCCTGTAAATTCCTACATGGTATCAGAGCTATTTGAGGGCTGGATCCATTGGTGATCCAAATCTGAAGCCAGTACAGCTACATCTGACTGTCATTTCCTAGATCTACTGTTTTTGAATACTTTTGGGCCAAGAGGACTCCTCTATTATGTTAGAAGCGTATGTTCTAGTGAGGAACCCCTTTCTTTTCATGCGAAAAGGTTCTGGTAGCCCTATCTACATCATTTTTAAGAACTAGAGGTATACAGTCTCTATTTGCAGTTCTAGTTATTCATCTCTTTGTTTATTTTGGTTTATTTAGCTCTCTGATTTTATTACTGAATCTATATCTTTCATTTCTACATATTGTCTTTTGTTCGTAACTCTGTCTGATCTAGGAAAATCAGAGACTGAAAGGAAGTATTTTTCTCATGCATATTCTCTTTTCTGTTGTGTCTTAGTGTGATCCCGAAAAATCAAAAACATCGAGGAAAATATTTAGTTACCGATTAAAGTTAACTTCAAGCTGTAAGGTTTTTTTTTTTTTTTTTGCACGTCTGTGTTGGGTTTTGTGGTTTTTGTTTTGTAGGCAAAAATAGAGCTTTTTCAAGTAAGCACACACCCCAAACTTCAGTGACTAAAAAACAAAACCTTTCTTCTTTTACAAAAATTACTAACCTTTTAAACTAGCTCACTTGGTCCAAGGTTACTTTATGAGAATAAAGGTCTTGAGTTCAAGTCTCTCTTTTTGTTGAGTGTCTTTTTCAAAAAGCACATGTATTCTGTTTTAAAGTTACTTTATGTAAAAGTGTTCTCATCCATTATAAAAAGTGAGTCACTTATAATTCTAAAGTTTCTTTATCTTTTATTTAAGTTACAATTTGGTGGGTAGCTCATAAAGTACCATTGTAAAAGTTACTTTCACTTATTTATAAAAGTGAGTCACATAATTTTTTTTTTTTATTTTGTAAGTGAGCTAATTAGATTAAGTTTGGAAAGGGGGGGATTTTTTTTAAAATATAACATTATCATTCATTTCCGCACATTCACACACTTCGTCGGCATCTTCAACAACTTTTCTTCAAAAAGTCATAACTTCTTCATCCGGAAGTTGTTTTCAGAGCCATTTTTTTTTAATCAGCCTAATTTTTCAAAATATTTCCATTGGAACACATATTTTCAAGCATCTACAGCTTAAATTTATGTTAAAATGGAAATTCCATGCCAATTTATTCTTGACAGCACGAACTACTTCCAATGGTGGTCCTACATTGTGGATTTACTTAGAAGTAAAGGTCTTTACAGAATAGCCTCAAACCAAGAAACCAAACCTGAAGATGAAGATAAGGTAACCAAATGGGAAAATATGAAATATCAAGCATGTGGGTTGATAGGGATGTCTATTTCTCCAGACTTTAGATTCCATATCACATAAATTGTTACTCTTAATGAAGCAATGAAACAACTCACTAAAGATTTTGGAATTAAAAATGAAATTTGAACCCATCAACTTGAAAATGAGTTGCTCACATTGGACACCAACCATTTTTCTTCCATTGAAGATTTTTTGTCCAAGTTCAAGACCCTTAGACTTCTCTTGGAAGGTGTTTAGGTTAAGAAAAAAGATGGTAGCTTTATCTATTCCATTCTTACTAAGTTGGGACCAGCCTACTCTGTGTTTGTTTCCACCTTCCATTCTACTAGATAAGCCTTTATTTCTCAAGGACAAGACCACAAGTCCCCCTCTTTTGATGCCTTTTGTGATTCTTTAATGAGATAACAAGAAAAGATGTTATATCTTGGTCTTCTTAATCTTGGAAACTCTTCTAAGAAATCCTTAGCCACCCAGCAGCAACCAATTTCAAAGAATCCTAAGAATCGGTATCCTAAAAGGAATGGTCCTAAACCAAACAAGGGTCCTAAACAATTTTAGTCTCAAAATGAAAAATCATTTCAACAAAATGATAAGGCAAATAAAAACAAAGGGAAGAAGACTGATAAGCATTTCCACTTTTGTAATCGAGATGGACACTTAGAATCCAAATGCTTTAAGAAGATGGAAGCCTTGGAAGCAGTAATGAAGAAGCATAACATCCATTTGGATCACTCTTCAACTTCAACTTCATCTTCAGGAATAACACTTTCTCCATGTGGTTGTCAAGCATCTCGGTCTGGTTATGCACTAAATGTATCTTCTTCTTCTGATTCTCATGAATGACTCATTGATTCTGGAGTTTTTTATCACATGGCCAAAAAAAGCCATGTTTTCTTCTTTAAGTGATTGTAACACCAAAAATATATATGTTGGTGATGATAGATCTCTTATTGTTGTAGGGACTGGAACTGTTCATCTAGACAATGCTTAATTTAATGATGTATTATGTGGTCCAAACTTATCCTGCAACCTTCTATCTATATATCAGATAACTCATTCAGGTGAAGGTAAAATCGTTGAATTTTCACCTCACGATGTTGTAATTAAGGACCTAAGAGATCCTAGATAGATTTTAGCTGCTGGCATTACTAGTAATTCTACAAGGTTGTATAAGTTTAACAACTTTGGGTCATCAAATATTCCCTCAGTATTTTTTGCTCATAATGATGAAGTGAGCAAACTTTGGCATGAGCGATTTGGTCACTTAAACTATTGCTCCCTTCAGAATCTATGTAAAGAAAATATGGTGATAGGTCTTCCAATGGTGTCTTGAAGAGATGGTGTTTGTTCTGGATGTGTACTTGGAAAACATCATTGAGATAGTTTTGAAACATGTGACTCTTGGCATGCCTCAACCCCTTTACAACTTGTGCATAGTGATTTATGTGGTCTAATTCTAGTTGTTTCATTCTCTAGCTACAAGTATTTCTTAACTTTCATTGATGATTTCTCAAGACGCACTTGGGTATACTTCTTAAAAATCAAGAGTAAAGTATTTAGCATGTTCTTGGCCTTTAAGGCCTTTGTTGAAAAACAATGTGGACATCAAATTCTTAATATAAGATTTGATAATGGTAGAGAATATGTTACAACAAATTCATTAACTGTTGCACTGAGAATGGAATTCAAATGAAACATATTGTTCCATATACTCCACTACAAAATGGTGTAGATGAAAGGAAGAATTGCACCTTAGAGGAAATGCCTAATTGTATGCTTCAATCTAAAGGACTTACTCTTAATTTTTGGGCAGAAGCATTTAACTGTGCAAATTACATAGTAAAATGCACTCCTACTAAGGTTTTAAAGAATATCACTCGAGAAGAAGCATGGAGCTCAATTAAACCAGATGTAAGTCACTTTTATGCTTTTGGATTGAAGCATGGGCCCATATTCCATATGAGAAACATAAAGCTTTAGAACCTAAGAGTGAAAATTGTATTTTTGTTGGATATTCTGAAGATGTCGAAGGATGTAGACTTATTCCACTTAAGTCCAAAAATGTTATCATTAGAAGAGATGTAAAGTTTGCTGAAAATATATTGGCCTATGAGCCTAGTTCGACATATGTGCCACCTCTCCCTATCCCTTCTACTTCTGAAAATATTTCTTCTTCAGATGATGACAACGAGGATGACAATCCTCCCCCACCTTCTCTGGATCCTCCTTCAACTCGTCAACTTCCAAAATGGGTCTATGCTACTCAGGATGCAGCAGGTGCTCTTACCAGTGATCCTACAAATCAATGACGCACATGTTCTCAGTTCAATAGAGCCTCTTCTTTACTGGCTCAAGCTTCATCAAATTATGATCTTGACACCTTTGCAGAAGATTTAGGCAATCTAGATTGGGACGCAGCTATGAATGAAGAATATCGTTCATTATTGGCAAATGATACATGGGATCTTGTTCCTCTTCCAAAGGGATGAAAACTTGTTAGATGCAAATGGGTTTACAGAACCAAGTATAGACTAGATGGAAAAGTTAATAAACATAAATCTCGTCTTGTTGCTAAGGATTTTTCACAAGTTTAAGGCATTGACTATACTAAAACCTTCTCCCATGTTTCCAAAATGAACTCTATCCACCTTGTTCTTTCCCTTGCTACCTCTTTCAAATGGGAAGTCCATCAGATGGATGTTAAATTCGCCTTCTTGCATGGGGACATGCATGAAGAAATCTATATGGAACAACCTACTTGCTTTATACAAATAGACTCCATCCCTGTATGTTAGATTAAGATATCCCTTTATAGTCTCAAGCAAGCCCCTCGGGCTTGGTATGCCAAAATGGATATCTTTCTTTTAGAAACTGGATTTTCTAGGTGTCATTCTGACAATAATGTCTACACCAAGAAAGTGGGCAAGTATCTTATCATTCTTGTTCTTTATGTTGATGATCTTATCCTTACTCGTAGTGATCCCAACCTTATAAACCATATGAAGTCCAGCCTTAAAAAGAAGTTTGAAATGATAGACTTAGGACACTTGCACTATTTTCTTGGTCTTCAAGTCTTGCAATCCAAGGAAGGTATTTCCCTTTCCCAGTCCAAGTATGTATGTGATCTTCTATGCCATTTTCACATGTAATATTGTAATCCAACCCCTTCTCCCTTTCATTCTGGAACCAAGCATTTAGTCATTTGTACTTCCCCTGAAGTTGATGCTACCTTATACTGTCAACTTGTAGGAAAATTTTTGTATCTGACCCATACTCATCCTGACCTTTCCTTTGTTGTTAACCTTATTGGCTCAGTTTATGCAGAACCCACATGAAAGTCATTGGAAAGCCACTAAAATAATACTTTTTTATGTTCAAGGTACAATTTAGTTTGGGATTCATTATAGTGCAGAAGCATCTCCTCTATTGGTTGGTTTCACTGATTCCGATTGGGCTGGTGACCTTGATGATCGAAAGTATACTGCAGGTTATGTGTTCACTCTTGGTTTAGGACCTATTACATGGGCTTTCAAGAAACAAAGTTCCATTTCTCTTTCTTCAGCAGAAGTAGAGTATCGTGGTGTCGCAAAACCTAGTAAGGAAGCCATGTAGCTTCATTAAATCCTATCAGAGTTTGGCTTTCAACAGCAACATCCGACTACACATTGGTGTGATAATCAAAGTTCCATTCAACTATGCAAAGATCCAGTCCAACATCTGTGCAACAAACACATTTAACTGCACATGTACTTCCTTAGAAAGCTCATTCATGACCATGTTCTTGAAGTGCAATATTTTTCAGTAGATGATCAAGTTGCAGACATCTTTACAAAGGCTCTCACAAAGGCGAAGTTTACTAAACTTCGATTTATGGTTAGAGTTCAGGAAGTTGTCACTAAGGGGGGATAGATTATATGTCTCCTTCCTTCTCCTATTGTGTCATATTTGTACATCCTTCAATATTATCCCAAGTTGTTCTTAAGGGGAGATGTTAGGATATTCTGACACAGGAAATAGTTAAGTATAACATGGTCTAGTGTAGAGTTGGGTAAAGTGTGTTTCTTTACTATGTACTTTTTTAACTTACAATCTGATGGTCACGATATGTTCTAGACATGAAGTGATCTGATGGTTCATTCTCTCCTCGATATTACTGACAATTGATTCATGGCTTAACACTCGATTGGTCCATGATCTCTGTTTAAAGAGCATGGAGGGTCATTTGCAGGGTAACCATTCATGAGAGAAGCTTATGTAAAGTTTTATTCTTTTCTTAATAAATTGCCTAAAGTGGCCACGTTGGTTCAGGTTGTGGACTGTTTCCATTTTTGAGGGTTTTAACCACGTCAAGAATACCGGTGTATTAATATGTGATCTATTCGTGAGTGGTGTCCTTTGGTGTTCTGTCTGAGGAACTTACCCTATAAATTCCTACATAAAACAATTATAGTCATCAGCTATGCCTACTGTTATAGGCATACAATAAGAGTATACATCACTGTGTAGAGTGAAATATGGACTCATAGAGGTAATTGATGAAACATATTTATAGTAAAAAAATAATAGAGTTAGGTGAAAGAAAATAATATAGTGAATCATGATCTTTCCCCAGAAACCTAAGTTCGCTCAGAAATTAAAAAAAAGGAACTAAATACACTAGTCTTCAATTAATTTCTGAACCAAAGTATTGGGAAATAACACAAATCAACATGATAGATAAAATTAATACATTATACTCAATAAAAGGAAATAAAATATGGTATACAAAAGCTCTAGAATACTAGAATGAAATTGTATCAAAAGGAAGAAAATAATGCATAGGTGAAAGGTCATACGATAGTTGAAAACTTGAAGTAAAATATACAAGATTATACAACTCGGAAATGAAATCTATAATTGTTCAAATTAATTGTTGGCCTATTATAGAAGGACTCCCATACACCACTAGTGCATAATTAAAGTGTTGCACGGAATCATGGAGCATAACCCTAAAGAATCGAAGAACTGGCCTGGAGAACACCATGGCCAAAGGAGAGTGAGAACCCTTATCCTAATTTTTATTAAGAAACAAAACGTTTCCATGGACACAGGCATACTTGTAGAGTAAAGAGGAAATGAGTAAGAATAGTACAGTATGAAAGTAAGCAAAGAAGAAGTAGTAGTGTTAGAGGAGAGAAGACGGTTCCACACCTATTCTTTGACAACATATTGGTGCTCTCCCACATGTGACCAAAGACAATGAAACCCATTAGAAGTATAATGCGATTATCAACACTGGAAAAATAAAATACTAAAAAAAACTCAAAGAAAACAATGGATAACTATGTAGGAGTGGTTGTAATAGTTTAGGAAAGTTTTCACAACCATGGTCCATATAGTTCGTTATGACTTGAACCTTTATCAAAACTGGAGCGTTGCATGACATAATTTTCACAGTGTGTGCATTATCCCTAGACATCTATAAAGTAACCAAATGAACAATCCTCTTCTATGAAACAACCATGACGTTGTTTCACCACCAAATTCAAAAGAGAAAGAAAGTACTATTGAGCACTTAGGGTTACTCCTGGGTCACCGCCCAAGATACACAATTTCTAGGTCATGAAATTGATTTCCGTCACTGTCTATTCTAAAACCTTGATGAAAGGGAAACCACCAGAATTAAAGAAAAAAAATCTGTGTATAATAAAGTATACTTAAATTTATGAGAGTGAAATGAAGCAATAAAAGCAAAAACAAAAAAAAATTGAAGGATAATTCTTATTATTGGGGGCGATAACTAGTTCGAAGGAG
This sequence comes from Pinus taeda, assembly GCA_000404065.3. NCBI lineage: Eukaryota > Viridiplantae > Streptophyta > Pinopsida > Pinales > Pinaceae > Pinus > Pinus taeda. The sequence continues at coordinate 52,945 of APFE031757064.1, read as the reverse complement.
AGAATTCCCCTTTTCGAGTCATGGCACAACATTAGAAATTTTCTCGAATTAAATTATTTAGAACCCTTACCATCAATTGGAAAATGAGGATTGTTTTTTTGAAGATAGAGCCACAACTTGTGTTAGTTTTTTACCTGGACAAATGAATAGAGCATGAGGATGGGATCAATACCCAATATAATATAGCACCAAGAAACCAACTAAAATGAAAACAAAGAAACAACTGAAATAGAATTTAGTATTAAAAAAATCTCTAATATTACCTCAAATTTTGGTGACGAACCGTGGAAAGGAGGAAAGAAACTAAATTCTTGATATACTACAAAGAATAGAAGCACCAATCTACGAATACCATGATTGTGCTATCTATTGGGTGAAACATGAGGACTGTGTCATTTAGTTGCAGTCATGTAAACTCCAAAGAGGAAGGAAAAGCGACATCACACAATTAGAAGGAATAAAACCTTTTCTCCTAGCACGTCCTGATGGAAAAGTGGCATAGGGATTGCTCTCACAACTAGTGTGCATTCAAAAAAGGAAAAAGGCCAAGGTTGCCTAGTTAGCATTGTAGATGGGTTACAAATGGAGAAGGAAATAAGGAAAAATGACCACAGTAACCAAACCCTTCCGAACCAAAACATGGTTAGGGTTTTCTATTATGATCATGAATGTTGGATGCCCTCATATTATCACAATCATCCAAACCTTTCCCTGATAATAACTTGCCACCATGTGACTAATGCCAACATGGCATAATCCTATTGTTGGGACATTATCTCGAGAACAACAAGGCAGGTTGCCTCATAGCATGTTACGGGTGTCAATAAAATTATGTTATACAATGTGTATGAGTAAACTAGGTCCATTAACATAGGTACACCATAAAAAATGCCATGCAAACCAATAAATAATGTTATGTTTAAGGGGCGCTAGTTACATGGTAGAAAGTCATATTACCTCACACATCCAAGTTTTATAACATTATGACTATGTATAATCAAAGAAACATTAGATGCCCTAGGCGAAAAATTGAATAATATACATATTTTAGAATATGTGTATATATATTGAAATTATTTGATATCTTGCATTTGGAGCAGAAGTAACAAAGATACCATTTTCCATTCGAGGACTTAGGAATATAACTAGTAGATTTATTTGTGGGCATTGTGCATATCTATCTATCTTATCTATCTATATATATATATATATTATATATATATATTATATTATATATATCTATATATATATAATAATATATATATTATATTATATCATATATATCATTATATATACATTTAATATATATATATATCTAATATTATATTATTATTTATTATATTATATATTATATATTATATATATTTATAATTATAATATATATTATATATATATATATATATATAGATATATATCTTACTTGCATGGATAGGTTTGACAGATGGTATCAAAGCCCAAGTACATTGCTCGGACCTTAGGGAACCACCACAAGGATACTATAAAGAAAAAACAACAATAATTATATAAGTCTGAAAACATAAATAAAGAAGCAATGATTTTTTCCTTTATTCATTTGCAAGGTAAGAAAATGAATAATAAAAATAAGAAATGGATGAGGAGGCACCATCCATCACATAAGGTGAATATTTGTATGTTGAATTCGGAAACGGGGCTACCCTAAAAACTACCTAGTTCATGGACGTGATTAGAAGCCTACAGTAGGAACTGGCATATTTTAGGAGGGTAATGATAATCTGTTCAAGGCCAATGAGGAATATGAAAGAATGATTATAGTGTTGACTGAAAAATATAGTCATAAAATAGTAGAACCTGATATGGTGAAAGGCAAAAAAAGGCGCATAGAATCAGAGCAATCTGGAAGTGGGGGAGGGGGGGGATTCTGATAGAAAATATCCAAGAATACAAAAGAAAAAGAAACAAATAGAACTATAAGGTGAATTTAGGAAAATTAGGACCCCTAATTTTGATGGGGAAAAGGAGGAGGATGTAGAAGCATGGGTACTTTATATGACCAAATATTTCTAAGTCTATGAGTATGAGAGCAACTTAAAAGCCAGGTTGGCCATTTACCAGCTGCAAGGTATGGCTGCTCTTTGGTGGGAGTAAAAAAAAAGTGTGCAATTATTGAAGGGAAATATAGTAACCTGGGAGGAATTCAGAAAATAGTCCAAGAACTTCTATTTAAGTGAACTTTATTATGACAACTGCATACATAATTTCCATCAGTCAAGATTAGGACAGTTAACCATGGATAGATTTTTGGCAAAGTTTACAAATTTTCTGTGGTATGTGCCCTATATTAAGGAATAAAAAGCCATGATACAATAATTTGTGAACTACTTTCCTACCATCTACAAGGAACATATTGTGTTTGACAACCCAAAGATAATGGACAAAGTAGTACAGAAGGAAATGCTATGTTACCAGTAGTTTAAGAGTAAGGGAAAGAGCCCTAAGTTTTGGAAAAATAAGGACAAAGCTAAACCTGTAATTGGAGAAAATAAAAAAAATCGGGCTCTCTAAAAAACTTTGGAAAAGACCATCAACAGAAAATGTTCAGCAAGGGGAACATGAGTCAGCTGGCCCAACCGCAAGCTCTGTCAAAATGGACCCGATCATCAAAAATATTGGAGGAGGTAAAAAAAGAACCAGTGAAATGCTAGGGGTGTGGTGAACCTCATTTATTGAGGGTTTGTTTGCATAACCCCAGATCTATTTAGAATATTCAACTTGTCCATCAAGCCACCACTGTGAATGATATTGCCAAAAATATCCCTAGAATAAGTGCAACTTTAGAGGATAGATAATAAAAACATCAATCAAGAATGGTTGAGATTGAAGGTACTATTTCCAACCAACCTATTTATTTTTTAATTGATCCAGGAGCCAATTTATGTTACATTGGACCACAAGTGGTAGAAAAATGTAAACTTAAAGCTGAAAAATATAAAACTGTCTAGTTGGTATAGTTAGCAACTCGAACTAAGAGAAGGGTAACCAATCAAGTAAGGCAATGTTGTCTTAATATAAACGGTTACTCCGTAGTAGTTAACCTCAATGTACTTCCCCTAGATTCATATGATACATTAATATGCATGGATTGGCTAGAAAGTCAAGGGGGCACTATAAAATGTTTAGCAAAAATAGTGACTTGTGTGAATCAGCAAGGGTAAACTCAAAAAATTCAAGGCATACCGAAACCCATATCAGTTAGAAAAAGTTCAAAGTTACAAATGAAAAAAAAAAAGAACAAAAGGGGTGTTGATTATTTGTGGTTCGTGTAGAAACAAGTAAACAACAAGGAGAAGAACCAAAATTAGATACCAAACCAATAATTAATTTTGTGAAGTATTTCCGGAGTAAATTCTAGTATTTCCTCCCCACAAGGACATAGATTTTTCAATTGATTTGTACCTCGTGCAGCCTCAGTATCTAGAGAACCTTACTGAATGAGTCCACTTGAGTTATTAGAGTTGAAAATGAAGATATAATAACTATTGGACAAAGGTTATATTAGGCCTAGTGTGTCACCATGGGGGGTGATCCAAGTGGATATTGGTGGCCACCCGCTAATTCGACTTGGATCCCCTCTAAGTGCTTCGTGCAGTTTTTTTCAGCTTCCTTAATTATAGCACAATTTACTATTTTTAGCAGTTTTTGGTGTCCTAAACTTCCGGAGCCATTTTGAGGCCCTAAACGACGTTTTTTTGGGGAATCTA
>APFE031757064.1:20752-43216 GCA_000404065.3 Pinus taeda | reverse complement strand
TGCGCGTCAAACAGAGATAAGACGACCAATTCGCGACCCCGGGAAGTTGATGTACCAACTTACCCAAAAACGGGCCCCACAATTTGGCGTTTCATCTTCCAGGGTTAGGTTTTGGAATGTGAAGGGTTTTTCCATTGTTTCTCAACAATAAATAGGCCTTCGAGCCTCATTGTAACACATTCAGAGGCATGTAGCCACACATCTCTTCTCAGAGATAAGCTACCATCGCCCTAGCTAGTTTATTTCTATTTCTGGTTGTAAGCATATTTCAGTATTTTCCATTAATGAAATGAAGTATTATTTCCGCTGCATCTTTGTGTATATGGTTATCTCTGTATTTTATTGCGTTCCTGTTTAAATCTGGATCAGGGGGCCACCTGTGTTATTTGTCAAGAAGAAATTGTGAGGATATTCTAACACATAGGAAATAATTAAGTATAACTTGGTCTACTGTATAGTTCATTAAAATTTATTTCATTAGTATGTAATTTTTTTAACTTATAAATCTAACATTCACGATATGTTCTAGACATGAAGTGATTCTATGGTTCATTCTCTCCTCGGTGTTACCAAAACTTGATATGTGGCTTAACACCCAATTGGTCCATGATCTTATTTAAAGAGCATGGAGGTTCATTTTTCTGAGACCATTTATGAGAGAAGCTTATGTAAATTTTATTTCTTTTTATTAATAATGTTGCCTGAAGTGGCCGCATTGGCTCAGGTCATGGATTGTTTCCCTCTTTGATGGTTTTAACCATGTCAAGAATATTAGTGTACTGATCTGTGATCTGTTTGTGAGTGGTGTCCTTTGTTGTTCAATCCAAGGAACTTACCCCATAAATTCCTACATGGTATCATATCAATTCGAGGGCTGCATCTATTGGTGATCCAAATCTGAAGTCGATACAGCTACATCTAATTGTCGTTTCCTAGATCTAATATTTCTCACTGCTTTCGGGTTGAGAGGACTACTCTATTGTGTTAAGAGCATATGTTCTACTGAGGAACCCCTTTATTTTCACGCAAAAAGGTTTCTAGTAGCCCTAGCTACGTCATTTTTAAGATTTGTAGGTATATAGTCTTTATTTGTAGTTATAGATATTTATCTCTCTGTTTATTTCAGCGTATAGTGATATATACATTTTTTTATTACCATATCTATACCTTTCATTGCTGCGTATGATATTTTCCCCGTGACTTTGTGTGATTTGGGCAAAACAGAAACAGAAAGAAAGCATTTTTCTCATGTGTATGCTCTTCTCTGTCGTGCCTTAGTGTGCTCTTGGAAAATCAGAAACATTGAGGAAAATATCTAGTTTCCGGGGGACTAACCCCAAATCTAACTTAAATCCATAAGGTTTGCATACTTTTTTCTTGTTTGTTTAGTTTGTATGGTTGTTTTTCTGTTTTGTAGAAGAAAAGGGGTTTTTCAAGTAAGCACGCACCCCAAATCTTCAATGAAAAAAAAAAGAAAATCCACTTCCTCCTTTCCAATAATTACTAAATATTTTAACTAGCTCACTTGGTTTAAACTTACTTTATGAGAATAGAGGTTTTGAGTTCAAGTCTTTCTTTTTGTTGAGTTACTTTTCCAGAAAACACATGTAACTTATGTTTTAAAGTTACTTTATGTAAAATTATTTTCACCCATTAGAAAAAATGAGTCACTTATAATTTTAAAGTCACTTTATCTTTTATTTAAGTTACAATTTAGTGGATAGTTCATAAAGTACCATTGTAAAACTGACTCTCATTTATAAAAGTGGTTCATATAAAGTAATCTCTTTTAAAGGTGAGCTAATTAGATTAAGTTTGGAAAAGGGGGGATATTTTTTTTAAATATAACATTATCATCAACTTCCAAACATTCACGTGGTTCCTTGGCATCTACACCAACCTTTCTTCAAAGAACCATAACTTCTTCATCCGAACGTTGTTTTTAGAGTCATTTGTTTTTAATCGGCCTAATTTTTTGAGATATTTCCATTAGAACACTTTGTTTCAATATCTACAACTTCAATGTCTTTTAAAATTAAAAGTCGGGCCTAGTTATTCTTGACAACACCAACTACTTCCAATGGCTATCCTACATGGTGGATTTACTTAGGCACAAAGGTATGTATAGAATAGCCTCAAGCCAAGAGTCTAAACCTTTAGATGAAGATAAACAAGTCAGATGGGAAAATAAGAGATATCAAGCATGTGGGTTGACTAGAGATGTTTATTTCTATAGACCTTAGATTCCATATTGCAGAAATTGATACCCCCGATGAGGCAATGAAAAAACGTAGTACTGATTTTGGAACTAAAAATGAAATTAGAGCCCATCAACTCAAAAATGAGTTGCTTACATTGGACCCCAATAATTTTTCTTCCATTGAAGATTTTTTGCCCATGTTCAAGACCCTTAGACTTCTCTTGAAAGGTTTTAAGGTTAAGAAGGAAGATGGTAGTCTTATCTATTCCATTCTTACTAAGTTATGACCTGCCTACTCTGTGTTTGTTTCCACCTTCCATTCTACTAGAGAAACCTTTATTTCTCAAGGAAAAGACTACAATTCTCCCTCTTTTGATGCCTTTTATGATTATTTAATAAGAGAAAAAAAAACTTTTATATCTTGGTCTTCTTAATACTGGAAAATGTTCTAGGAAATCCTTAGCAACCTAGTAGAAACCAAGTTCAAAGAATCCTAACAAGCAACATCCTAAAAATAATTGTCCTAAACCAAACAAGGGTCTTAAGAAATTTCAATCTCAAAATGAAAAATCAACTCAACAAAATGATAAGGCAAATAAAAGCAAAGGCAAGAAGACTGATAGACATTGCAACTTTTGTAATCGTGATGGCCACTTAAAATCCAAATGCTTTAAGAAGATGGAAGCCTTGGAAGCAACAATGAAGAAACATAACATCCATTTGGAGCACTCTTCAACTTCAACTTCATCTTCAGGAATAACACTTTCTGCATGTGGATGTCAAGCATCTCGGTTTGGTTATGCACTAAATGTATATTCTTTTTCTCATTCTCATGAGTGGCTCATTAATTCTGAAGCTTTTTATTAAATGGCCAAAAACAAAGCCATGTTTTCTTCTTTAAGTGATTGTAACACCAAAAATATATATGTTGGTGATGATAGATCTCTTAGTGTTGTAGGGACTAGAATTATTCATCTAGACAATGGTCAATTTAATGATGTATTATGTGTTCCTACCTTACCCTGCAACCTTCTATCTGTATATCAGATAACTCATTCAGGGGAAGGTAAAATCGTTGAATTTTCACCTCATGGTGTTCTAATTAAGGACCTAAGACAACCTAGATAGATTTTAGCTACTCACATTATTGATGATTCTACAAGGTTGTATAAGTTTGACAACTTTGGGTCATCAACTCTTCCCTCAGTATTTTTTGCTCATAATGATGAAGTGAGAAAACTTGGGACTGAGAAGTTTGGCCACTTAAAATATCACTCCCTTCACAATCTATGTAAATAAAATATGGTGAAAGCTCATCCTATGGTATCTTGCACAGATGGTGTTTGTTCCAGATGTGTTTTTGGAAAACATCATCGTAATAGCTTTGAAAAACATGCCTCTTGGAATGCCTCAACCTCTTTACAACTTGTGCATAGTGATTTATGTGGTTGACTTACAGTTGTTTCATTTTATAGCAACAAATATTTCTTAAGCTTCATTGATGATTTCTCTAGACGCACTTGGTTATACTTCTTAAAACTCAAGAGTGAAGTCTTTAACATGTTCTTGGCCATTAAGGCTTTTGTTGAGAAATAATCTAGACATCAAATTCTTAAGCTAAGATATGATAATGGAAGAGAATATGTTAACAACAAATTCATCAACTTTTGCACTGAGCATGGAATTCAATTGCAACATGTTGTTCCATATACTCCATAGCAAAATGGTGTAGCTGAAAGGAAGAATCAAACCTTAAAGAAATGGCTAGTTGTATGCTTAAATCTAAAGGACTTAATCTTAATTTTTGGGAAGAATCAATTAACTATACAAATTACATATTAAATCACACTCCTACTAAGGTTTTAAAAAATATCACTCTAGTAGAAGCATGGAGCTTAACTAAACCAGATGTAAGTAACTATCGAGTTTTTGGAAGTGAAGCATGGGCCCATATTTCATATGAGAAACATAAATCCTTAGAACCTAAGAGTGAAAAATCTATATTTTTTTTTTATATTCTGAAGATGTCAAAGGATATTAAATTCTTTGACCTAACTCCAAAAATGTTATCATTAGAAGAGATGTAAATTTTGATGAAAATATATCGGCCTTTGAGCCTAGTTTGGCAGACATGCCACCTCTCTCTTTCTCTTCTACTTCTGAAAATATTCCTTCTTCAGATGATGACAATGAGGATGAAAATACTCCCCCACATTCTCAAGATCTTCCTTCATCTCCTCATATTCCAAAATGGGTCTACGCTATTCGGGATGCAGCAGATGCTCTTGCAGGTGATCTTATAGATCAACATTGTGCACGTTTTTAGTTCGATAAAGCATCTCCTTTCAACGAATTATGATCCTAACACCCTTGCAGAAGCTTTAGGCCATCTAGATTGGGATGCAGCTATGAATGAAGAATATCATTCATCATTGGAAAATGATACATGGGACCTTGTTCCTCTTCTAAAGGGATGAAAAATTGTTAGATGCAAATGGGTTTACAGAACCAAGTTTGGATAAGATGGAAAAGTTGATAAAATTAAAGCTCATCTTGTTGCTTAGTGTTTCTCACAAGTTAAAGGAATTGACTATACTGAAACCTTCTCCGTTGTTTCCAAAATGAACTCTATATGCCTTGTTCTTTCCCTTGCTGCCTCTTTCAAATGGTAAGTCCATCAAATGGATGTTAAATCTGCCTTCTTGTGTGGGTAATTACATGAAGAAATATATATTGAACAACCTCATCGCTTTATACAAAAAAGACTCTAGCCTTTTATGTTGGCCTAAGAAATGCTTTTATGGTCTCAAACAAGCCCCTCGGCTTTGACACGCTGAAATGGATAGATTTATTTAGATACTATCTTTTCTAGGTGTCATTATGACAATACTGTCTACACTAAAAAAAGTGGGTAAGTCCCTAGTCATTCATATTCTTTATGTTGATGATCTTATCCTTACTGGTAGTGATCCCAACCTTATAAACCATGTGAAGTCTAGCATTAAAAAGAAGTTTGAAATGATAGAATTAGGAGACTTGAATTATTTTCTTGGTCTTCAAGTATTGCAATCCAAAGAAGGTATTTCCCTTTTTCAGTATAGGTATGCCCATGATATTCTACACCACTTTCACATGGAAGATTGTAAGCCAACCCCTTCTCCCTTCTAGTTTGGAGTGAAACTTTTAGTCACTTGTACTTCCCCTGAATTTGATGCTACCTTATACCATTAGCTTATTGGAAAAATTTTATATCTGAACCATACCCATCCTAACCTTTCCTTTGTTGGTGGCCTTGTTACTCGATTTATGCACAAACCACATGAAAGTCATTGGGAAGTAGCTAAAAGAATACTTCCTTATGTTAGAGGTATAGTCCAGTTTGGGATTCATTACAGTGCATAATCATCAATTGATAATAGAAAATTAAGATATTCATAAGACAACCTTTAGGACTAGATATGGACACTATGATTTTGTAGTGTTACCATTTAGTCTTACTAAAGCCCCAACAACTTTTATGTGCTTGATGAACAATATATTTAAAAAAAAAAATGTTTCTATTTATTGATGACATCCTGGCATATTCCATAAATGAAGAATAACATAAAGAACACTCAAAATTGGTGCATCAAACAAGTGTGAGTTCTAAAAAAACATAATACAATACTTAGGCCACATTATTTCAAGAGAAGGACTAGTATTTGACCCTAAAAATGTTAGATCCATTGTTAATTGGCCCATACCAAAGGATGTATTTGTTGTTCGATATTTTATCGGTATCATAGGATATTATCGAAAATTTATAGAGGGGTTCTCAAAATTGGCATACCCTATCACATCTTTATAGAAAAAAAGGAGTAAAATTTGAATGGACTGCAGAATGTCAGAAAAATTTTGATACGCCGAAACACCTACTCACAATGGCTCCCATATTAAAACTTGAAGATCTAAATAAAGAATTTAAACTTTTCACTTATGCTTGCATCGAGTGTTTAGGAAGAGTTTTAATGCAAGAAAAAATTAGTGATAGCTTATGAATCAAAGCTATTGAAAACACATCAAAAGAATTATGCTATATACAATTTAGAGCTAGATGCTATCACACATGCCCTTAAGATGTGTAGGAATTATTTTTTAGGAAATAAATTAACATTAGTAAATGATCATGTCAGCCTAAAATATATTTTCAGCCAACCTGATCTCAATTTTAGGAAAGCTAGGTGGATGGCATTTCTTAGTGAATTTGAATTTGATATCAAGCACATTAATGGGAAATAAAACACAATAACAGATGCTTTAGGTAGACATGCCTACACTCTAATGGAAGTGTTTGTTAACAATGTTAATACATATTTGATAGAACACATTAGGAAATCCATAATCAATGATCCAAAATACTTGGAAATTCAACAAAAATTACAACATAAATATCTCTGGTTATGCAGAAAATTCTGAAGAATTTCTGATTTACAAATAAAGATTGTATTTTCCCAATGTATATGCATTGAAACAAATGATACTTGATGAATAGCATAAGAAACCATATGTTAGACATCTTGGTACCAAAACATGGTCACAACATTAATTCAAAATTTATTTTAGCCTGAAATGAAGAAAGAGGTTGTTATGATCTTGACCTGTGAGAAGATGCCAGAATACCAAATATGCGAAGAAGCACAAACTAGAACACAGAACAAAATGAGAAATAACATGTATTTTATTATTGAGAGATGAAAGCAATTTTCACTTGCCTCTTCGAGGGGGAAACCTCCAATAGAGCAGGGCTTGATTACAAAATAAGACATGATGCTCCTCAATGGGGAGTCTCTATCCTTTATATATGATTCATACATGCAATACCATAGGTCAGTTCCATGGTTACCTTAATACCATTTATCTAATACAATGGCCCGTTTGCAACTAACTGTGGTCCCTTTCTTTAAATCTGGGTCAACCACTTACAATTATTAATACAGGCTTTATTGACTCTTTAACTAACTATTACTATGACTCAACCATACTACATAAATAATGGGGTTAGGGTTGGACCCTAACATGCCCTCCCCCATAAAAACAATGTTTTCCTCAAGGTTGAAGCCGCAGAAACTACTGAAGAATAGTGGTTGGTTCCCAGGTCGCATCTTCTGGAGAGGTGTATTTCCACTTGACGATGACTTCCTTGATCGTGCGGTTGTGCAGGTGTTGTTATCGCGTGTCAAGGACCTATTCAGGTTGGAGCCAAATTGAGCCTTCTTCATCCAATCAAGTAGATTGGTTTGAATTTTACAATTGTTCCCCACCATTTTCTTGAGGCATGATACATGGAAGACGGGATGGATTTTTGCAGTGGGTAGCAAGGCTAGCTTGTAGGCTACTTCTCCAATGCGCTGAAGTATTTGATAAGGTCCGTAGAATTTTGAAGATAATTTCTGACGGCCCTTGTTTTTAAGTGATTTTTTTTGTATGGTTGCAACTTCAAGAATACTTGATCCCCTTCTTGAAATTGTTGGAAATAATACTGAGAAGGGGGGGGGGGGGAGTATTATCACATTTAATAAAACTTTTCATTTCCATAATCAAATTCATATATGCTACTTCCACAACTTCTTATGATTAAGTTAATTGATCTTCAATGAGTGCATTAGAACATTATCAACCATATTATCATTAACATATGCAGTAACATAGAATAGATCATCACACATAAGGCACACACATGAACACCATGATATAAGGTGGAAACCCAATGCGGGAGAAAACCACCTGCTGCAAGTCATCTCAATCTTCTTCTTAATAAGAAAATCTTTTTACAATATTTGTACTGGTGCAGTCTTATACCAGTACGGGAGCTACAACCCCCTTTGCTCTTGTACTAGCCGATCCATTTACTAGTACGCAGGCTGCTACCTGCTACAATGCTCCAAAGATTCCCCTTTGCTTTTGTACTAGCTTAAGTACTAGTACGTAGGCGCCGGCCTACAATCTTCTCTCCTACAGGTACCACGTTTCATCAATTTTCATACTGGATACACTGAAGCACAACACATAATCTGAAAGGCCACGTTTCATCCAATTTTCATACTGGACCCAATAACCACATTGAAGCTCATAATCAAACAACCTTCTGAATCACCCAATCACTAGATCAATACATATACAATGAGAGTCATCAATCAGATCTAGTCCATCAGATCACATGAAGATGAGTCATTAAGAATATAATCAATCGCTTCTCAGACTGTTGTTATCAGATCATAATACCAGAAACCAGACCCAGAACACAGCAAAGATAAACATGGACAGCTAATTTGATTTCAAGAGAAGTACGAAGCTTCACCCATGTAATGCCTGCGTACAAGTACGCACTGTTCTTCTGTGTCGCCACTAACCTCCGCACCTGTGCCTTTGGTGGTGCCTTTGTGGCATCTCCTGTGGCGCCTTCGCACTGCGCCTTTTGTGGCGCCTCCGCATTGCGCCTTCTGTGGCGCCTCTGTGGCGTCTCCGCACTGCGCCTTCTGTGGCGCCTTCGCACTGCGCCTTCTGTGGCGTCTCCGCACTGCGCCTTCTGTGGCGCCTCCGCACTTCCGCAGCTGCAGCGCTCGAGAGATCACCCTTCACAGATTCGATTTCCACTTCACTTTCATATAGATCGAGCTTTGAAACAATAACCCAATATTTCAGATCTTAAGATATTCAACCCAAAAGCATACACAAGCCAAATGATCTCCTTTGCTTTATATAGGCAAGCTCTTTCTCAAATCATGGACCAATACCACGGGCCAAAACCATAATAACACAATATCGTCGGCTAAATACCAAGGGTTAAACATAAGGAACCCCACGTGTGTGCGCTTTACTGCCTTGAAGTGTGTGCACTGGGGGTATACACCTCATGAATGGGTAACCTGTGTGTCTGGACGCGGTCCCTGCACGGTGTACCTGCGGGTACGTACCTTCTGTAAGGTGTACCTGCGTACCCCTTATTTTTTTCAATATTTGATAGTTGATCATCAATCTTTGCTGCTGACTTGAAGTACTGTGATCTATCACCTGAATGGGTTGCCATCAAGGACAACACTTCAGCCATAATGCCAACAGATATTATTTTCAATGAAATCCATAATAACCTTTTCAGTGGCATTCTTAGCAAGAATGGCTTCAACCCATTTAGTGAAATAATCAGTAGCAATCAAAATCCATGAGTAGCCATTGCTAGAATTTTCGTGGAACTTCCCGATGAAGTCCAGACCCCAATGCTGAAAAGGTACCTCTACAATGACAAGTTGTAGGGGCAGGGAAGCAAGTTTCTGTTTCCCAGTGAATAGTTGACAGGCTTGACAAGTTCTAACAAAGTTATGCACATCAGAAAAAATTGAAGGTCAATAATAACCAGCTCTCATAATTTTGTGGGCGGTATTTCTAGCAGCATAGTGACCACCACAAAATCTTGAATGAAACTCAGAGATTAATTTCTTGGACTCAATTTCATCAACACACCTAAGTACTATACCCTCAGGATTTCTCCATCCAAGGCCATCCTTTATAAGGCAATACTTAGTGGCTTTTAGTCTAAGAGCCCTTCTCTTATGAGCAATTAAATGGTTAGGACATGTAAGATTCATCAAGTAATAAACAATGTCCTTGTACCACTCATGCTCTCCTAATCTTTGCAACTCAGGCGAAGATAGATTGCTAAGACAAACCAAACCAAGAGTTTTCTTGTTACTTTTGGTCAACATTTGAGCCAAACCTTGGCCTTTGACTAGCTTGGTGGGTCTGATCTCCAAATCATATTCTTGTATTTTAGTAACCCACCTAGTGCGAGTCCCTAAGCAATCGGTTTGAGTTAATATATCTTTAACAGCAGAATGTGGGACAAAAGCAATGATTTAGAATAAGCCACATAAGTTTTGAAATGCTTAAGAGACTTGACTAGGGCATAAGCTTGCTTTTCCATGGTATTGTATTTTAATTCAGAATTTTGAAGCGCTCTACTCATGAAAGCAATAGGCTGCTCATGACCATCTTTATTCTTTTGTAATAGCACACCAACAATGGTATCTTTGGAAGCGAAAGAAAAAAAATCATGAAATCCTTGGAATAATCGGGACTAACAAGACAGGGGCTCTTGCAATAGCGCATTTGATTTCCTGAAAAGCCTTTCTATTGTCTTCTTGCCAAACAAATTTTACATTTTTCTTCAGAAGACTTTGAATAGGCTTAGCTACTTCTGCGTAATTTGGAATAAACCTTCTAAGAAAATTTGTTTTTCCAGGGAAGGACTGAAGGGCTTTAAGATTATGAGGAAGAGGAATCTTTTGGATTGCTTCAATTCTTTCAGGTTCAATCTTGATTCCATATTTAGAAATGATATGGCCAAGTAATTTCCCTTCAGTTACTCCAAAAACAGACTTAGCTGGATTCAAGGAAATCCCGTATTCTCTACATCTATCGATAACCTGCCTAAGATGATTTATATCACTGATACCATCTTTAGAAAATACAGTAAGATAATCTTGGTAAATTTCAATAAATTTTCCGATTAACCCCTTGAAGGCATAATCCATAGCCCTTTGAAATGTAGCCCCAGCGTTGGTTAATCCAAACGACATTCTAATGTATTTAAAAGTACCCCATGGTGTGGTGAATGTGGTTTTGTGACGATCTTCCTTTTTAACTCATATCTGATTATACCCAGAAAAATCATCTAGCAATGACATCATTCCAGAACTAGTTACTCTTTGCAACAAAGTCTCCATGTTTGGCAAAGGGTAATTATCTTTCTTACATGCTAGATTAAGATTTCGAAAATCGACACAAAGCCTTATCATAGCATTCTTTCCCCTAACAATCACCAGATTGGAACACCATGTTGAATGCCTTGTTTGAGCGATAATTCCTGCCGCAAACGTTTTTGAAAACTCTTTCTGAACCAAAGGGGCTAACTTAGGATTAATTTGCCTAAGCTTTTGGCGAAAGGGTTTAGCATTTTCATCTTTTAAGGGGATAGTATGTTCCATGACATCTTCCCTATAGCCTTTTAATTCATCATAAGAAAATGCTAAAACATATCGATATTCGCGAAGTAAATTAGTTAATTTTTTTCTTTCCTCCACACTAGTACCTTTACCAATTTTAACAATCTTTGGGTTCGTAGGAGTACCAATGTTTATCTTGAGATATTCGCCTGGGTCCATTTTATTTTCCTCTCTCAAGTTCGTGGCATCATGACGATCAAAGTGTTGCTCTAAGGAAACCGCATTCCTAGGAGTAGGATTTATGATATGCTCATGATTACCAGATCCATCCTCCTCATAATCTATCCGGAAATCTTCAAACTCATCCAGACTATCAAGAAAATGAATCACCTGCTTTTCATCATCAAAGATTTGCCAATGCTCTGAGTTATCTGGAACAGATGGTCTAAATATAACTTCCATTTTGATCTTATCCTTAATTAGCTCATCAGATAACTGGAAGGTAGTAGCAGCTACGGCGAGTTCATCCGCCAAACTATTATGCTCTCTTGGGATAGCTTCAAGGTCAAGGGCATCAAAGTGTTCCATAGTATCCCACACAACATTTCGATAATTCCTTAATCTTTGAGTTTTACATGTAAACTTATTTTTAAGCTGCATGATAATTAAATCAGAATCCCCTTTAATGCCAAACAACTTAATTCTCAAAGATTTTGCTAATTCAAGACCCAACAATTAAGCCTCATATTTAGTGACATTGTTGGTTGCTTCAAATTCTAATCGATAGGAAACTTGAAAATGTGACCAAGGGGAGATTTAAGCACTATTCCAGCACCTTTACCATGCCTAGACGATGCACCATCAAATTACATGTACCAAACTTTATCATTGAGATTCTTAATCTTGTCATCTGGAGGAATTATGAAATTAGACATGATAGCATAATTCCCAATGTTAGATTGTTCTTTAATTATCTCGTTGTGAGGTCTCTTAGGATCTTCAACATGGAATTTTCTTTCAGGCTCTCTATTAAGTCTCACAAAACCATCACCTCTAGGAGAAGGAATCATAGCATATGACCAATTCATTTGAATACTTCCTCCTAGATTAGAGGCCCACTTTCTGGATAAAAGCATACCCTAGGCATCAGGCACATCAACAACAACAATATCCATAACAATCATGATGTTTGGGTAAATTGATAGATGAACTTGTAAATCTTTGATCAAACCATGCACTTCAATCTTCTTAGAATCCATGGCACATATATTATAGTAGGGTCTAGAAACTCTTACGCTGTTCCATGACCCTTTTAGTCATGACACAAGTTGATGCACCAAAATCCAACATGCAATTATTCAATTTATATCCATTAACCGTCAAGGTGATAAAGAAATACTGGTGATCTTAGTTTTCCACATCTAAGCTTTGCAAATATATGGGAGCATCGTGATAGTCAACTTCCTAGGTCTTCTGTTGAGAAATATTTACTTGAGGACCTTGAATAGCTTTTAGTAACTTTTCTCTTTGGGAAGGGATTTTAGCAATCTCGGAGATAGGAATCTAGATTTTCACATTGTTAAACCAACTTCCCAAATCGACATCTAATCCAGAGTTTAAACCAAGGTTAAAAGTTTAAGGGGGATTTTGATTCCTCCTTTGACCTTTATCCCTTCTCTGATAGGTTAAACCTTTATCTCTAGCAATTTCCATGATTTCCTCTGGAGAGGGTTTTTCACCATATAACTTAGCCAAAATGTCATCTTCATTTTCAAGGTTATTTATACTAAAAGTTCACGAGGGATTCATAATGTCACGACTATTTTCCTTGACCTCCATCCAATCATCCATAGACAAAGGAAACTTGTTACCTACTACATTTATTTGATCACCTGCCCCAAACATTCCATTATCTAAAATTCTTCTAACGATGGGACGAGTGGCCTCTTCATGAAGAGCATCACAAACCCGATAGTAAGGCGGAGCATTATCGACCAAATTAGTAAGCGGATTAGGAGGTCTCTGCTCACTAGATTGACCCTTCTTTTGCCAATTGTTATTTCTATTATTATTATTTCGACATTGGAAATTTTGCGTTTGTGCTCTTTACATTTGGACCAATCTATTTTGCGAAGTAGCTATCTCCTTACTATGATTAATTTCCATGCTTTCGATCTTTTGGAGCAATTTCTGGACAAGCTCGCTACAGGCTCTTGAAATGCTTTTCCTTTAGTTTCTTTTAGTTTCGTAGCAGCCTTATCGAAACCTGGGATCTCAGATTTCCCAGATGCCGCCTTGTCCTTTTCAAGCTCTATTGCTAAGGCTTGGCAATCCCTATAATCATTCAAGTTTAGCACGCCTCAATTCATAAGAGGGCTCAGGGCTAAAGGCATGAATGTAAAAATCTCGAAGAGATTTGTCGGTAGGTTTATAATCTTGAGATAATTCTTTAATAATATGATTAAACCTTTTGTTAAATTCTTCAACGGTTTCATTCTCTCTCTTTTTTATTATGCTAATAGCTTTCACAAGGTGTCTTCCTTCTCTCTTATCTCCATACTTTTCCTTAAAGGCATTAATGATCGATTGTAAGGAATTAAATGAATTCCGAGGCTTTTCTAAAAACCAGTCATGAGCATCGCCCTCCAAGGTTATAATAAAAAGAGTCATTCTAACATCCTCATGATCGAAATTAGCAGACCTTGCGTACTTAGCCATCCATATACTAAAATCTTTCAGTTGTGAATTAGCACTAATCGCGTTATTTCCATGAAAGCTGGGCAACTTATCTATCCCAAGTGTTGGAAGATCATTGGGATAACTTCGAATGTTAGAAAAATCGCAAGGGACATATATATCCATGATGTCGTGCCCAACCAGGCTAGTAAAAAGCAAGTGAATATCAGAGAGGGCTTCTTGTCCGAGGTTAACAAAAAGTGTACGAGAAGAGAGTTTGTGTAATCGTACCCTGAGAGCCCTTTCAGGATCAGGAGCAGGATTGCACAAACTGCTTGGATGTCTTCTCGTATACACTCTTGCAGATGATATATGAAGTGGAGTCGCCACCCGGACAGGAAGTGAAACACAGAAAAGCTCGAAAGGAAAGGACCAAGGACAGAAAAAACTCTATCCCCCTCAACGGCGCCAAAAATGTTGTCGCACAGATTGTCTGGGCAGCGCGACAAAGCTCAGACCGGGGTCTGTCACCCTGATCCCCGATCTCTCCGTTTAAGCCCTCTCCCGAGGCTAAGGCGGGTAGACCCTATGGGGTAAAAGAATACCAACTATGGACCAGTTGGGTTAGGAGACACAGCAAGGCAATTTAGCACCTGATTGATTTTAGAAATTAATGTACCAGTGCCTTATGGAGTTAATGATTAAATGATTATTTATTAAATGTTGCAGAAACATGAACCTTGTAAAACAATTATTTACCATCAAATAACCCAAGCAAGGATTAATTTTACCAAATGCGAGATAATCAATAAATACGCAATGCCTTAACAATATTCCAGCAATTAAAATTCAAAAGATTAAATGCTTTAAATAACCATGCAATTTTAAATGCTAATTAGTTACCACTTTCATATAGCTAATCTTCAAATAAACATTTAAGCATGTTTAACTATATAAAAATGATAAATATAAATCCACATCAAAATTTTTAGCCTTAGCGGAAAAGATGACAAATTCTTGAGCCAAGACTAAATCTGACAATATATATATATATATATATTTTAAAAAAAAAGGAAATTAAATATAATTTTTTTTTAAACAAAGGAAAATAAAAATAAAACCTTAAACTAAATAAAAAAACTAAGGGTTAAACTCTTTTTTATGCTTTTTGGGATTTTTATTTTATTTTTATATTTTTATGATTTTTGAAACAAAACCAAAACTAAAAAAAAAAAAAGGATTAAAACTAAACTAAATTAAAAGGTAAACCAAAATTAAATCTAATCTAAAACCATAAGGAAACTTTTCTATGGCCTTTTTATATTTTTTATAATTTTATACTTTCTAATATTATTTTTTAAAATTAAAATTTAAACAAAAAGTACATCTAAATTAAAACTAAAACTTAAGACTAAAAAGCCAAGCTAAATGAAAGAACTAACACGTAATATATATATATATATATATATATATATATATATATATAACAAAAAATGAAAATTAAATCTAAATCGAAATAAAACTCAGACTTAAATTTAGAATCAAATAAAAATCTAAATTAGCTTAAAACTAAACCACCATACGCATGCTAAACCTATCGAATAGACAAAGGGTGAAAAATGCGTTTTAGTGTGCAACTGCAGGTTGAATGAAGTTTGACGGTGGAAGAAAAATACGCAGGTGATGGAGCTGGCTGCGTGAACATGGAATGGATTGCCGCGGATGAAGGCACCGATTTTCTTTGTGTTTGCAGGTGGAGATGAGGGAAGTACGCAAGTCTGGCAGATGGATGAAGATTTACGCAGGCTATGAGGGATGACAGCTTGGAACGGAGCAGGTTGGCACGCAGGAAGGATAGCAGTGTAGATCTAGAGATGGCAGCGTAGAGCTCCAGTGGATGGGCAGCGTTGGGAGCTGGAATTAGACGCAGGTAGGATGAAGGATGTATGGCGTACGGATTTCTGGTAGCGTGAAGATAGAGGCAATGGTGACTAGAGAAATGACGTGGAGAGGGACGTGAGAAATGGCAGGACACATGGTTTGAGTGATAACTGGACACAAGGAAATAGGCAACAATGTAGGCTGAGAAGGGTGAAAGGAGGGTGATTGTGTGAGAGTGAAGGCAGGCTTTGCAGGATAAGGAAAGGCAACGTTGAAGGGAATGCTGGCAGAGGGATAACAAAGAGAGGACTGAGAGCTCAATGGATAGCGTGAAAGATTTTCTGCAAAACGCTGATGAAAAACCCTGTCCCAACAATGGTTATTTTTCTTAAAAAATTTCGAAATTTTTTCTGTGAGAATAAAACCCTAGGCAGCAGCGGATAGATGGCTTGGAAAACCCTCAACTTCCTTCAAAAATTAAAATTTTTTTTTTAATCAATTGAACCCTTAAAAAAAATTTCTGGATTGTCAAACCCTTGAACAACAAAAACGTACACCTGCAAAAAAGTGGTTTTGAGGCCAGATCTTACCCTCCAGAGCCTAGATCTAGATTCGAGATTGAAGCTCACCTTCAGATCTGCAACCTGTAACAGCAAAAGAAAAACACCCAGAAATAATATATGCAAGAATTAAAAATAAAACCCTACAAACCAGTCAAACAATTACAATATTTATAGATTCACGACTCTAAGCAAGCAGATTTGTCAGTAGTCCACAAAAATATTTTCAGAACTTTAGATTTACTATGAGACACTTCAGAAAACCTCTTATGCATTCAAAAGATAAATTTAAATGATAAACCCAGGATCAAAACTGGTTGGGCTCTTCAAGAAAATGTTTTTCGGGAGTTGGCTGGTTCAACCGAGAACTTCCCCAAACGCCCGTTGATCTTCACAATCTAGATTTCCCGCACATCTCACTTCAAATATCAATAAGTAGGGAAAAAACAGTGCTAAAATCCAAATCCAATGGAGATACCTGCCATTATTTTCAGAAATTCTATTACCATTCAAACCCTAGTGAGTAAACAAGATACTTGTGTTCGACATCACTCTTCATCAAGCTATTACTAATGGCTGAAATTAAATTTACGCAGAAAAATGAAACAACGTACAACATTTCAGAAGAGTAACACCAGCAAGATTTCAACCCCAAAGTCTTTCTTTATTGCACAAGAAAAAGATTACAAGAGAGCTTTCTTCAACACAAGACTCACAGATCGAATGATCTCAAATGACCCCTAACACCCTAAATAAAGGAAAAATTCCTAACGGCTAGTTCGAGTGATCTATTTCAAACTAATCTTGACCGTCGATGAGGATCAAAATCCCTTTCAATCTCATCCGTCGAAATTTTAAATGCTTTTTAAGATATTAAAAATTAAAATTTTGCATTTATTTTCTCAAAATTTTGACTTGTTTTATTATTTTATTATTCTATTTTATTTTTTAATTTTAATTTTAATAAATTTTTTATTATTTTTTAATTTATTATTATTTTTTTATTTTATATTTTTTAATTTTAATTTTATTATTTTATTGGATCCTCGATCTTAGCCTTTGGAAAAATCACCTAGGACCTAGGATTTATGAGGGGATAAAACATTTTCTAACCCTCAAGACACTTTACATCATGACTTTTACAATTTTACATCTCAAGGGGGAAAACCCATTTGACATAAACCCTCATAGACCACCCAATTCTGCGACACAAATATAATCTAGTAGATCACGCAATTTGTAATAACCTAACCAAATAGTTAGAATTTTTTCCACATTACTTTTACATAGACTCGAAGCACACTAGGATTCCCCTAAGATTCTAGTAACAAAATTCATTCCGGCTTTGGGGTTAGGCCGAAGGAAAACTCTGCCGGTGATGGATCAGTGAAACAAAAAACCTTCCGGAACGTAGATGATCACTAGAAAATTAGGTTTGCCTAGGTAGTTTACATACATGACTCAGATCTGTTGAGATTATTTACAATTTACACATGCAGACTGGGTTTAAAACATAGCATGACCGGGTTGACGATGATTGTCGAATGGCATGGACATGTCGATTAAGCGCTATCCCTTTTGCGAAAAAAAGGTGGTGTACTGCTACGGATAGTTGACATGTAGTGGTCAACACCATGGATTGCGTAGAGCCTTAAATGCTCAGTTTCTTTAGTTGCCGGGTCTTGTGGAGCTGTGTGAAGATTGTGATTTGAGGATCTGGTGGGCTGTTGTTTCTGTCAGTGTAGAACAATACCTAAGGAGATGGAACGAAGGTAGAGGCAGTCGCTACCTTGACGGATTTCTAGCCAAGAAATCTAGATTCGAGTTGCACTTGTAAGGAAGATTGGAGAGGAGCGGCTGGACAGTTAGCTGAAGGATTTCTAGGAGGGAAATCAAGACTTAGAGGGAGATTTCCAAGAGGGAAGTTGAAACTTAGAGGGAGTCCAGATGAAGGAGCTAAAATGACAGTGAACAGACTGAGGGATCAAGACAGGTTGGATGAGGCTTCCAACTTTGTCATCTGGTAGGCTAGGATTCCGGCAGTCTTCGATCAACATCGCATCAAGGACTTTGCCTTGAAAGCCATGGCTATCCCAGTCGACCCAGCTGAGAATGAGAAGTATGAGGATGCAATGGCGAGGGCGAAATGCATGATCCTAGACGGGGTCAAGATTTTTCGTGGGGCAGACTGAGTGCTAATGAGTTGAGAGGGTTGGAGGTCTGGCAAAAATCAGGGGAAATTTTCCTTTCTCAAGGAAAATATGTTGTGAAGATATTGGAAAGATTTGGGATAGTGGACTGCAAGCCTGTGACTACTTCGATGGAACATAACTTTAAGAAGTTATGTGGTAGTGCTAATGGACCTGAATTGGGAAATGCTTATGAGTATCGTCAACTCATAGGAGCATTGATGTTTTTGGTGAACTCCCGTCCAAACATATGTTTCGCAGTTAACACATTGAGCCAATATATGGTTGAGCCTCATCATATACATTGAATTGGTGCCAAGAATATTCTGAGATATTTTCGGGGCACAATCGCTCATGGACTGAGATACATTGCCGGAGATGTGAGGCTGGATGGTTATTCTGATGCTGATTGGGCTGGCAGTGTGGTGGATCGCAAGATCACTTCTAGATGTTGTTTTTCTTTGGGTTTTGCTTCGATATCCGGGATGAACCGGAAGCAGAAATCGGTTGCCTTGAGCATTGCCGAGGCCGAATACATAGCTACTAGTATGGCCTCCTGTGAAGCTGTCTGGTTGAGGAAGCTCTTCAGTGAGATGTTTGGACATGTGCTGGATACCATCGTGATTCTCTGCGACAACCAAAGTGGGATCCGATTATCAGAGAATCTCGTGTTTCATGATCGCTCCAAGCATATAGATATCAGGTACCACTTTATTCGGGATATTGTACAACAAGGAGCAATAAGGCTCCATCACATTGTGACTGATGAACAGGTTGCCGATATTCTGGCAAAGCCCCTGGGGAAGGTCAAGTTCTTGGCCTTCCAATAACGACTTGGAGTCGTGGAGAGACCCTCTTATGAGGGTCCTGTATGAGATGGACATTGAGCTATGAGAGCTTCGAGGGGCTTGGGGTACTTCTTGGAGCGATGAGCAACCATAGGGTGAGTGGTTCAGCCTTCCCTTGTGATACCCCTTGGTGTCATGTAGGTAGGATGAGTGTTTCATCCTTCTCCTGTTGAGACATCCTACCCATGCAGTTAGGGACTCATGGGAAGTACCTCTCATCTGGCCAATGAGTCGAGAAATGAAGATAGGGATCATAGTACTACTGATGGATGCATTGTGTACTATTGTACTCCCTATGCTAGGATGACTGATATTGATCTGGGATCAAATGGAATTGACTTCGGGTCAGTAAGAGTGATATGAGACACTCTCTTTTGATTAGAACTGACTTCGGGTCAATAAGAGTGGTATGAGACTCTATTATGATTGGAACTAACTTCGGCTCAATAAGAGTGGTATGAGACACTCTCTTTTGATTGGAACTGACTTCGGGTCAGTAAGAGTGGTATGAAACACTCTCCTTTGATTGGGACTGACTTCGAGTCAGTAGAGAATGGTATGATATATTCTCGATCATTTATTCTCCTTCATAATTCAGCAGAGCAGAGCAGTGCATTGATGGAAAAGATAGTACAGATTGGCAGATGGATTAGTAGATGGAGTTCTTCCTAGTTGAGAGCGAGTGTTAAAATTGGCAACTAGGGCCAAACTCCACATGGGTCATCTTATTTATGACAACTGATATTTTTCTTGGATTTCTCTCTCCGAGAGGTGTAGGATTGATCTAAAGATCATCCAATTCTGACATGTACAAATGAAGTTATGAATCTATTTTGATTATGGTCAAATTGTCAAGGTTGGCCTACAAACTTATGTAGGCTGAGAAGCCCAACAGTGACGTCTATTCATCCTCAACGTTGCATATAAATAGAAGGTGACTTAGCCTCATTTGGACACACTCATCTTCACACTTCTCTCTCTCTCCTCATTGATTGGGTACGAATTTCTAGGCCTCTCTCTCTCCACACGCCCCAACTTTTAGGAGAGCGAAATTTTAGGAGGCCAAAATTTCGGGAGAGCGAAATTTCAGGACAGTTTGACCAAGCATTGACCAGTATGTGTTGCCCTCCTTTGACTGCGTTTTTGTGAGGGTTATCTCTGTTTGAGAAGGCTGCATTTCTGGGCACAGAAATCAAGGCTAAACGTTAATTGTTGACTACAACTAGAGTTGACCACAGGTGGGCTGTTTGACCAGACTTTGACTGCACTGAATTTGATTGTTTTGAGGGTTGTTTTATCTTGCTATTTGGAGGTTAACTGAAGTTGACCAATTTGCTGAGGGTCAAATCTGCCCTGTTGACCAACATTGACTTTTCTGGTTAGGGCTCTTTTGCTGCTGTTATAAATTATTAGATTTGTAAATTGTACTATCTCTCTCTGCTGAACTATTGAAGACTAAAAGAAGATTTGATCAAGGTTTCCCCACATTGGGGTTTGTCCTTGGTTGGTGCCACATCTTGTGTCCTCTTGCCTTGGCTTGTCTTCTACTGTTTATGTTTATGTTCTATCTGCATTTTACTATTATGTTGATGTGTTTGCTAATTTGAATATTGATATTGGGCTAATAAAGAAATTGAAGTAAAATTGCTCTAAAGCATAGAACATACCATTTTTGCTTAAAATTAACATCTTCCCTATCACATTCTCCACGAAAGGTTTAAACTCTCTGAAACGATCAAAGACCTCATCTTTGGTCTTCAAGAAGTAGATCCAGGTTTTCCTGGAATGTTCCTTAATAAAGGTGACGAAATATTCGACACCATTGAGAGCTCTAGTGGACATTGGGCCGCAAATATCTAAATGTATGAGTCCTAACACGCTATCAACACTGTTGTCACTTATTGGAAATGTTGCCTTAGCATACTTCCCAAATACGCATCCTCTTCACACATCATCGTGTTCTTTGCCAAGTCCTGGAACCCCTATTACTATTTCTCTGAACATCCCGAGTGCTTTGTGATGTCGATGTCCCATTCTCTTATGCCATAACTCATTCAGTTCCTTCCCACTGCTAATGTCATTGCCTATTAGCACCATTGGAGAATCAATCTGTAATCTGTACAACAATTTACTTCGTCCTCCAATTTGTCTTACCTTTTTCCAGCATGGGTGTTTGACATACACTTTCTTCCCTATGAAGTGAATATCATACCACTTATCATGTAACTGGGATATTGAAATCAGGTTCATACCCAAACTTGGCACATGCAATACATCTGTA
This sequence comes from Pinus taeda, assembly GCA_000404065.3. Taxonomy (NCBI): domain Eukaryota; kingdom Viridiplantae; phylum Streptophyta; class Pinopsida; order Pinales; family Pinaceae; genus Pinus; species Pinus taeda. Next base: position 21,603 of record APFE031757064.1, on the reverse strand, counting down.
GCACTGGTGCTTGCTCCTAATTCCCTCTGAAAATCTATGGTACCTCTCCCTATTGGAATACATTTCGTTCTATTTCCCATAGTAATCTGGAAGTCCACTTGCTCCTCTTTGTAGCTAGAGAAGTATTCTCTAACCCTTGTCATGTGAGTTGATGCTCCACTGTCTATATACCAGACACCTTGTGAAGCTAATCTTGATAATCAAGCAAATTTGTCCTCCAATCTGGAAGACAAATCTGAAGTCTCTTGAATGTCACTTCTGTCCATGGTTATGCTAAAGAATTTATAGTGTGCAATGCCTCTTTCCCACCTCGACGTTGGCTCTGCTCTAGCGAATTGTTGCAAAAACCCCTTGCGTCTAGCTAGAGATTTGCCCAACGAAAACTCTAAGCTACTCCCTTTGCCTCTGGAAAGATTGAATTTTTCTGCCCCTCACTCAGAAAAATCAAACCTCCACAAGTAACTTGACCTCTTGGCAGAATGACTGCGCTGCCCTTGGGAATTTCGACCTGCTGCCCACACTGAGCAGCGAAATTCCTTCTTTTGCTTTTGAGCTCTCCAATTGATCAACTGTGCTCTTATACCATGTGAAATTTTTACCTATTATAGCAACTGGAAATTATTCTTCTAACTGAAAATTTAATTATGCAGTTTATTTGCTACGACAAGCAACGAATAAAATCACAACTGCAATTTACACCATAAAAATACTGCGGAAAATAAAACACTGTGTTGTCGCGCGGATTGGCACGGCAACGCTCAGACCGGGGGCTGTCACTCTGATCCCCGATCCCTCTGTTTAAGCCTGTCTCCCGCGGCTAAGGGGGGTAGACCCTGAGAGATGATGAAGAC
>APFE031757064.1:0-20417 GCA_000404065.3 Pinus taeda | reverse complement strand
TACTTGTTAAATGATATAGAAACGTGAAACGTGAACAGCAATCATTTGTCATCAGCTAGATATCATATTCGTATCTCGACTTGAAACTTCAGATCTCAGCGTGAAAGATATAACATGAACACAACTGAATCTGGCAACAAAAATAAATTTTTCCCTTTTTTTATATTTTTCATGATGAAGACAAATGCTTTAAACGAAAGGAGAAAAATTTGTTTTGATTTTCAAAATAAAAACGAAGCTAAGAGATCAGGGTACTTCCCTCTTGAGTAAATCCCTTTTTTTGGTGTTTTAAAAGGTTGATGGCTTGAACAACATGTGGGATCCTTGGTATCCTGGGAGGTGACTATTCCTGCCGAAGAAGTCCTCGCCCTCCAACAGAGCTGGCAAACCTGTCGCTTGAAAACACAGAAAACACTTGCAAACAAATTGTTAGTGCAACAAGGGACTTGGTATATAGAGACCAAGTTGAGCTTGTCATTCAACCGAGAATGGACAAGCTACAACAAGTGTGCAAGATATACCAAGCCCAGAAGAGATCTGAGATAGCTGCAGATCTCTCCTCCCTAGACAATAGTGCCTTCAGGCAAAATGAAAAACAATTTGATAGCAAAATGAAAATCACATGAACATTAAACGACACAAGTATACCTCATATACCAAGACATGCACCACACGAGAAGCTGCTAACCCCAAAGACTTTTATTATTAATAAGAATGCTGAATACAAAATCCGGCAGAGTCCCCGCCAGCCCAATAGCTCGTTCTATGATATACAATAAGAGCCCAAGGCTCATATAAATAGGAAAACGGGAGACAATCCCAAGGCAAATTCCCAATGACAAATGGCAATAAGGTGAAGATCCCAATGAAGAAATGAAATGACAAGTGGCTTGATGACAATCCCAATGTGAAGATAACTGCTTTTGATTTCCACGTGGCTGCCTTTGAACTGCTGCTTGACTGAAGATAACTGCTTGAAGTATGCTGAGCTAACTGATGTAAACTGCTGTTTATTTGTTGAGTTAACTGGCTGAGTGACTGCTGTTAAACTGAGCTATAGCTGCCTGTGTAAACGCTGTGACTGACTTGCCACGTTAATGCTCTGGCTGCCACGTGACTGCTGGGAGGTAGCTGCCCACCGAATATTCATTTAAACCATAAATGCTGGCCTCCGTTAACTTTTATATGCCCATGTTATCCATTGAAAAAATCTTCAACATACATTTTGACTTGGCCAGCGTACGGATTTCGTACGGATGGCTGAGTTGTGTACGAACTGTGTTTTAATTGCTGAGTGGGCATGAGGTGGGTCCAATGTAAATAATGAGATGGCTGTCCACTGCATAATATGTTGTCCACGTAGATTGCTGAGTGGGCACGTTAACACTGAGCTTGATGTACGGACCTTGCTGTACGGATGGCTGACGTACGGACGTACGGAAATCGTACGGACTATTCATTTGCTGAGCTATGGTGAGGTGGGGGTCCCACTTAATAAACCTTTACCTTATAATATTTCCAAAGTCAAAAATTAAATCAAAGTTTTGAAATTCCATTTGCCTCATGACTTCAACGTTGACTTTGACTTTGACTTTGACTTTGACTTTCTGAAACTTTGACTTGATGTGGGCCCCACATTGCTTGCCACGTCATCTTTGATCATCTGCTTAATCTCCATGTCAAAATTTGACTTATTTTGACTTTGGAATTTTTTTTAAAATTTTTCCAATTATTTATTTTTTTGAATTTTTCTTCATTTTTTGCCACTGTTACTGGAAAATTTGCCTTTTGAGGGACTCTGAGTCATTTTTTGACCCCCAAAGTAGGCTCTAGGAGAATGCTGGGCCTCTGAAGATGAATTTTGACTGGTCATACGCCCCAGGCCTCTCCTAATGCCACTTATTTATGCCTTTATACAAAAAATAATTAAAAAATCCTGTTTTGCGGGAAAATTTTAACTATTAAAAAATCCTACCTAGACCTAGCCAAATTCCACGAAACTTTACGTGTGATCTAGTATGGTAATATACATCGACCCTAGACACTAAGATGTGTCAGGGGCTCAATCTTCAAACCGTCACCTCAGCTTTGGGGTGTGCACGAGTGAAAAAATCCAGAGAATTATCCCCCTCTAAAAAAGAAAGGAAATGAAAGGGATAATTCACCGGATAAAAAAAACACTCCAAGGTGTACTCGTTTGCTGATCGAGTCCCACATCCTAGGCCTGTTACAAATTCAAGAAACATCATACTAGCATCATTTATTACAATTCCCCGTAGGGTGTGGAATCTGGGTACAAAGAAGAAATATGATGAGAAGATAGAAGGAGAGTTAAAAAACTCTGTTGACTGATGACATCTGATGGTACAAGTGTCTTCGGGATCATCCTTGGGCATGGAGTCGTCAAATAATCGTCAGGTGCTACTCCAGCAGTCAACACACTGAAAACTGAGGAATTCTAGCACACACAAGAATTTTGATAGTTATTTTTGGATAATTGTCCTCGGAAAAATCCAACTCGGGAAAACCAGTGCAACAGATGAGGGTTTTATTATTATTTTTTAGCAACAATTCTGAGTACAATAATTTAGATGCTCAACTGGCAATCTAATCTGAAGAAAATACTCACAAAATTATCACGATAATTTTTCTCACCCTATAACTATATTCTGCCTCCGAAATTGCCCAATTTGAAATAATTTCTTGAATCTTCCTCTACTATCACTTTCTTTTGCCAACGCCACTAAAGGAAAAATTTCTTTCTATGGAAATCTTCTTGCTGAAATGCTATATAGTAAGTTTCTATGTTTTTATTTTATTGTGAATGTACACTAATTTAATCATGTGCTTGGAATCTTCTATTTAGATGATGCTTTGTGGACGTGATACTCATGACTACTCAATGATAATTTAGATTAGTGCTTGATAGGGACGTTGAGGCCATTTTATAATGGTTATTCAGATTAATTCCCTTTTTAAATGGTTGATCAATAAAATATAGTAATTAACAATCTTGTGCTGTTGCTGCAATTAAGAAACATAGCTTTGTATTTTCTATTCCTGACCTTTTCAAAGGGCTGCTTATGGTGATCCTAACTAGATACTACAAATATATCAATATTGAAAAGGACTTCCCATTCTAATAGGTTATGCCGTGTTTGAGTGGGTGTATTGTTGGGTTTTTATTAGCCTCAATTAAAGCGATAGAATTCTAATCTCGAGCCTTTCCACATATGAATTGTTCAGGTTGAAAACTCTCCTTATGACCCTGAAATAATGGTTTTCATGGATTACCGAGATTACATGAACCAAAATGATACAGAATCTGATTTGAAGTTACCAACATTTCTTTATGCCATGCCATTATCACCGACACGGGTATTTTTTGAGGTATGTAGTGCATCGAGATTAAGAATTCAATACCAAAATCCATGCAACATTCCTCTGTAAACCGTGCATGCCTTAATGTTATTCTTCATGTATACTTACATTCACGTTTGTCATTGTTTAGCTTGGATCTGTGCATATAATAAAGTTCAAGGTTTTTTGTGTTCAGGAAACTTGTTTAGCTTCACGCCCTGCAATGCCATTTGAACCATTGAAGAAGAGACTACTTGCACGCCTAAAAAGTTTGGGAGTACAGATTTCACATTTATATGAGGAGGTAAACTAGTGAAATGGAAACTAAGCATCCACAAAAGCCACTTTGAAGTGTGCTAAATTTTGAAGAAAATTGTTCTATCCTAGCTTCAACGATTCATGCCAAATGTATGAAAGTTAGTTTAAAATAAAACTTCTATTAAAAACTCAAGTTTGATTGAAAGTCAATAGTTATTATTATAGAAAAACTGTGTACTGCTGAAGTAAACATCAATTTACATCGGTCAATTAAATATTAGACATAGGCATTATAAAGTCACTTGGAAATTAGGTTATTTTATGTTTTCATTCTTTATTTCATTTTAGTGTGTTTTCCTGTCTATCCCACATTCATAAAGTGGATTGACTCGCCTAGCTTCTAACTCTTTATACGAGATCTTTTATTTTCTCTTTTTGAATGTAACCTTGTTTTTATTTTTACTTTTTAGCGTTACCATTATATGGTATAAGATCTCGACATTCTCAAAGCTGTATGAAGAGTCTTGTGCCTTTGAAATACAAGGTTTCCACTCTTGTGATTTGAATAGTCTGGGTGTCATGGAGTCTACAAGCGTGAAGGCCTAGGGCCTGCTTTCAGCAAACACAGATTGAGGGATCGCCAGCATGACACATCGAAGAACCAATAGGATTTTGGATCATTTGAAACCATGTATTATTTCATTTTTAATTTCAAAGTCCCGGAACCCTACAAGGCTACATATTGAGATTCTGAGAGAGAAAAAGGGGGAATTCAAGCCATTGAAAGTTAACCGGCAATTTCAGCTATGAAAACAGAACTTAGAGCTAACCGGCAATTTCAGCTATGAAAATAGAACTTAGAGTTGTATGAGTCTGTCCTTCAGTGAATTTCTGGAATTTTTTCCTTTCACAGATTTTGGAGCAGATTCAGTTTGTTCTTGTTTGTATTGATGCCCAGACTTGCAGATTTGAAAGAATCGATTGCTAATTTATTGTTTTTAGTAGATCCAAATAGAAATTCACTAACTTGGTGATGGTTGCTAGTAGATCTGACTGTTTTAAAGCTGTTTGAGAGCAAATCTATCTGCATCTGTGTCTTTAAGTGGTTTGAGAGTAGATTTGTTGGTCTTGAGGCTATTTTTTAGCAGATTTGGCAAAATATGCATATTTTTGGGCTGTGCTGGGGCAGATTTATTAGAAATCTACATGTTTTCTGATGATGCATAACAGTTTAGAGCTAGCACCCAGGTGTGCTTTGCTCTAGGAGCGCAGATTGAGGGATGTCAAATTTCCACCAATGCAGTAACTGGAAAATTGAAATTTATCTTCTAAACTTATGTAGTTTATTTGTCTTCTGAAATATTACTTCAAATCACAATAAATTCACCACTGCAATTTGTCACAAAATTAAACAATGGAATGGAGAAAATAATGCACACACATAAAATTGGACACCAATATTGTGGGACAATAGTCATTGGAAAAACCTCAATGTGGGGAAAACTAGTGCAACAGATGAGGGTTTATATTATTGTTAATAAATATTCAGTGATATGAGGGATACAATTGCTTGCCGGATATTGGCAAAGCTCCGGTGTACAATTTCTCCACTGTCAAAATTACTCTGGAAACACGAAGTTCCCTCTACAAAAACAACTTGGCCTCTTCCCAACAATTCGCACCTCCTCCTGGCAACTCGCATTGCTGGCCAGAAATGCGCATTGCTACTGTAGGAAAATTTGTACAACCTTCGGGAAAATATCCCTGCAAGTAAAACTGCCTCCCTTTGCTTCCTGAAGCTACTTGCACCTCCTCCGGCAATTCTTCCTCCGGCAACTAGAAGTGGAAATATTGCTCCAACTACACACACTCGGTAAACTGGCTAATTTGCAATGCTATGTCAGCCTCCTCTAGCAGATAAAATCAGCCTCCTTTCTTGTCACTAGGACACTAGAAAATCCATGGAAATCCTCTTCGGAAATCTCCTCCCAAATCTTTGCTGAAACCCCGCTGCTGGTGTCCCTCTCTGCTTCAACTGTGCCCTTGCTAAATCTCTACAATTGGGTAAGTTGAATTGCTCAAGTTTTTTGTCTCTCCAACCCCGTCGACTTGCTCTTTATAATTTCTTATTGAGCAACCAATGACCATGGTCTAATCACAATCGATGGCTAAGATTATCTTAACCCCATCAAGTGACTTTACCGGAAGTCTCTAGAGAAAAATTGATTTTCATCAATTAATCTAAATTAATTAACCAATTTTCGTAAGTGAGACTTAGCGAAATTTTAGTTATTGGTCAATTAATCTAATTGAGGCGTTTTCTTGCGAATGTTTTCTGGGTATTGGTGAAAATGTGTTCCCTACCCTCATAGGCACTATAGAGACTAGAACACCTATCCGCTGCTACTGAAAACTAACACTCCCTCTTAGCGAGGAAGGTGTTCTCCACTACTCCCATCTTATCCCTGAAGAAGATAAACTTTGCCTTACCCAAGGCCTTCGTGAGTATATCTGCAACCTGTTGATCTGTGGGAACATGTAGCCGAATTGACCCACGCTGCACATAATCTCTAATGAAGTGGTACCTTATGTCGATATGCTTCAAGTCGACCTATCATGAAACACTGGATTCTCAGAGAGCGTGATACAACTCTGATTATCACAAAAGATATTGGTTGAATCCATTTGCTGACTAAACAAACCCACTATCATTTTCCAAAGCCAAATAGCTTCACATGTGGCCATGCTTGCTGCCATGTATTCTACCTCTGCATAACTCAATGCCACGAACTTCTTCTTCCTACTGCACTAAGAGACAACCCCTGATCCAATACTGTAGCAACACTCTGATATGCTTTTTCGATGCATTGAATTGCCTGCCAAGTCAGTATCTATGTATCCACATAAACTAACAGCATCACCTTGAGCATACCTCAAGCCATACTCGATTGTGCCATGCAAATACCTCAAAACATATCTCGCTACTATCCAATGCACCCTCTTTGGCACCACCATAAACTCACTGAGAATGTTGACCACAAAACAAATGTTTGGCCTTGTGTTGACCAGATACATAAGAGATTCGATGAGTTGTGTTGTCGCACAGATTGTCACGATAACACTCAGACCGGGGGCTGTCACCCTGATCCCCGATCTCTCCGTTTAAGCCTGTCTCCCGCGGCTAAGGAGGGTAGACCCTATGGGACAATGGATGACCAACTGTGGACTAGTTGGGTTGGGAGACACGAGGGGAAACAAGCACTTAATTGATTTTATTAAGTTAATAGACTAGTGCCTTAAGGAGTTAACGATTAAATGATTATTTATTGAATATTGCAGAAATATAAACCATGTAGAACAATCATTTATCATCAAATAACCCAAGAGATGTAAGATTTTCAACAAATGCACAACCCCTTTAAATGATCCAGCAATTAAACTTCAAGAAAAATTAAATGCTTTCAATGACCATAAAATTTAAATGCTGACCAGCTACCACTTTCATATAGCCAACTTGTAAATAAACATTTTAAGTGCGTTTAGCTATAGAAAAACAGACCATAAAAATGAATTTTCAAATTTTTTTATTGAGCTTTTTCAAAATATTTTTTAATTATTTAATTTTTAAATATTTTTATTTTTGTTTTGTTTGCAGGTGCTGGAGCAGCGTGGAAGGAATTTGCAGGAAGTAATGCTGAAGAGAAATGCGAAAATGGAGCTGTGAGGAGACAGGGATTTGATTTGCAGCATAGTGAGAGGAGCTCTAAATATTTTCCAGAAATCTTGACAAAATTTTTAACTCGCTCTCCTTCAGATTTCTTGAAATCCTCATAAACAAAATTTAGATCTGAAAATGAATGATTTTAAAACCCTTGGAATGCAAGATTGCTGGTTGATATTTTTGGAAAGCAATTTTAAGTGAAACCCCAACAAACAGATAGCTTGGAGAATCTCGAATTTCTTCAGCAAAAACCTGCAAAAACTGAACCTGAGGCCAGATCTTACCCTTCAGGGCCTAGATCTGGCTTCAAACAAAAATTTCTCTTTAGACCTGTAACCTGCAACCTGTAATGGCAAAACAGAACACCCAAAGATAATATGTGCAAGAAACGAAACTGAAAACCCTAACTAAATAATTACAATATTCACAAATTGCAGACTCTAAAATAGCCAGATTTCTCGTTATGCCACATAAATATTTCTAGAATTTAAATTTTAATGTGAGATACTTCAGAAAACCCTTCATGCATTCATTAAAAAAAATTCAGATGATAAGCTCGGTATTAAAAACTAGCTGGGCTCTTTCAGAAAACACAATCCGGGAGTTGGCTGGTTCAACCGAGAACTTCCCCTAACGCCCAATAAACTCAAAACTTAAGATTTTCTGCACAGCTTAAAATCAACCATTAACATAGAGGGAGAAAACAATAATGAAATCCAAATCAAATGGAGATACCTGCCATTATATTTCAGAATCTAAATTATTGTTCAAACCCCAGAGATCAGACAAGATACCTGTGCCTGAATCAATCTTCATCAAGCTATTATCAATGACTGAAAATAAGATTATGCAGAAAAATAAAACAATCTTACAACATTTCCAGAAGAGTAACATCAGCAAGATTTTCAACCCCCAAATGTCTTCTTTATTGCACAAAACTGACTACAAGAGAGCTTTCTTTAGCACCAGACTCTCAGATCTAAACTGATCTCAAATGACCCCTAGCATCCTATTTAAAGGAAAAATTCCCAACGGCTAGTTCGAGTGATCCATGTCAAAAATGATCTCGACCGTCGATGAGGATCAAGATTTCTTTTGATCTCATCCGTCGAATTTTTAAATGCATTTAATATATTAAAAAAAATAAAATTCTACATTATTACTCAAAAATTGACCTATTATTATTTATTATTTTTTAAAATTTTGATTTGATTTGATTTATTATTTTTAAATTATTTATTTTAATTTTAATTTATTAGTTTTTAATTTAAATTTTTAAATATTATTTAATTATTATTTTATCATTTATTATTTGATTTTTTAATTTTTATTTTTGGATCCTTGAACTTAGCCTTTGGAAAAATCACCTAGGACCTAGGACTTAGCACTTATGAGGGGATTAAAACATTCTCTAACCCTTAAGAGATTTTACATCATGACTTTTACAATTTTACATCTCAAAGGGGAAAACCCATTTGACATAGACCTTCGTAGATCACCCAGTTCTGCGACCAACTATAATCTAGCAGATCAACGCACTAGGATTCCCCTAAGATTCTAATGACAAAATTCATTCCGGCTTTGGGGTTAGGCTGAAGGAAAACTCTGTCGATCATGGATTGGTGAGACAAAATACTTTCCAGAACGTAGATTATCACTAGAAAATTAGGTCCACCTAGGCAATTTTCATACATGACTCAGCTCTGCTACAATTCACACATGCAGACTGGGTTTACAACATAATATGATAAGGTCGTTGATGACTGTCGAATGGCACGGACACGTCGATCAAGCGCTATCCCTTTTGCGAAGAAAAGGGGGTGTACTACTATGTGTAGTTGACACGTAGTGGTCAACATCTGGCTCTACTTGGGGACACGTTGCTGCACTGCAAGAATGTGGGAATCCATAATCTGCGTCCATGCAACACACAACAAAATATAAGTAGCGTCCGTCCAAAAATCATCATATAACATTAAGCACATGAAAGATATAAGCTCTTCATTTATTAACTGTCTGGAAAAGTAAATCTAATCCTAAAACATAAATAAAAATGCTGAAAAAACAAGGAGTAGGGTTAGAAATACAATACAAAGGATGCCCCATGGCATTAGATTTGTTCAATATAGTGTATACTAAGCATTTGCCTGCTTTCAGGCAAATCTGACGGCTGCTTGTCGGATGTGCCATGTCCAATTTTGCATACGGTAGGACTTTTCCCTATCCGAAAATCACGCTGCTCACGGCCGTCTGATGCATCAAATCTTTTTCTCATTTTCTTTCTCTTTCGCTTTTTCTTCGTGGCAGGCTGTATCACTGATGACCTGGAACTTTCTCCTTCAAAGCTATCAGATGAAGTATGTAAGATATGTTTGACATGTCTTTCTTCATTTTGCATCTTCCTTGTAAAGGATGATGGACAAATCTCACAGGTGCCATGAGTTATAACTTGATCTTCAATGACTAGTGGATTAATCGTGTGAGCATCAACCTGATTATTAATTTCCCTTTTATCCAGGTCATTTTCAATGGAATAAAGAACCTCATAACAAGATGGAGCTTGCTGTAACAGATAAGGAGGCTCCTGATCTATTGACATTCCTTAGTTTCTTTCATCTTCTGACCATTGTTGAAATTTCTGAACCTGTATTTTAATGGCATCTATCTGACTAGAGTGTTCAACCTTCATAGCACTAATTTCCCTGGCATGATCTTCTTCCATGGTGAATAACTTATTCTGAAGACATATCTGATTAGCTTCCATATCTTTTATTACTTTATCGTCCTTTTCCTTTATGGTCATCAAGCAATACTGCATAGAGTTTATCTCTTCCTTATGATTTGCTTTGCATGGTAGCTAACTGATTATCATGATCGAACGTCATGATAGTCATTTCTTCATCCATAGTTAACAACTTGTTTTGCATAGAATTAATTTCCCTATCATGATTAGCTTTCATGGTAGTCATATTTTCCTCTAAGCCTGATAACTTGCTTTGCATAAAATTAATTTCTGTGTCATGATTAGTCTTCATGGCCTCAATTTCCTTAGCATGTTGATTTTGCATGATCTCCATCTCCCTATTACGTTTTTCCAGGTGGGTGCATAAAGTTCTCATATCATTGACGTAATTAGTTTGATTGATCTCCATATTTTTTACCAGCAACATTAGTTCTTGTATAATTTGCTTTTGCTCTTCCCTTTCATTGTCATTTGTCCCTGCTTTTCCACTATCATGAATTTGAGCTGCAATGGTACAGGTGGATTGCACATTCTGATATGAAGAATTGTCTTGGAATCTTTCACCGACAGCTGGACCTTTTATAAGATTACTTTAATTCTGTTGCACAATTTTAGGGGCACAAGGCAAGCTATCTGGATAACCATATCTATCTTTAAAAGCATTGACAATGTCTTGTAAAGAAGTGAAAGAATCTTCAGGACAATTATTAAACCAATTCAAAGCATCACCCTCTAAATAAAAGACAAAAAGACGCATTTTGACATCTTCATGATTATACTGAGGGGGTCTACAATATATGATCATTATATGAGTAAACAAGCCTAGATGCCTTTTAACAGCGACTGAATCACCACTTGAGAACAAAGGTAATTTAGAAATGGCCACTTCTGGAATATGATGGAGATCATCAGTAAAATGACATGGTTTAAACGAATAATCCATGATGAATAACAAGGGACCAAATGGATGATAGAAAGAGATCTTGCTCAAGAAAATTAATAAATGAAAGAAGTGGAGTCGCCACTTGAACAATGAGTCAAATTCTAGGATCCAAAAAGCAACCAAGAAGCTGATATGAGAGAGGCCTCTTGTCTGGGAAAAATAAATGAAAAGAAATGGAGTCGCCACCCAAACAAGAAACGAACTGAAGAGTAGTCGCTGATATGACGAAAGATAAGGTGATGAAAAGATCCAAATGATGCCAAAAAATGTTGAATCTGCTAGCTCAAATGAGATATGAGAAAGATGAAAGAATGATGAGAAATGAGAAGATGAATATCGCTGAAACGCCAGGGACAGAAAAAATTTATCCCCGGCAACGACGCCAAAAAATGTTGGCATCGCTGGCTCAAACGAATGATAGAAAGATGAACGATGAATGATAAAAAGTCGTTGAAACACCGAGAATAAAGTATCCCGACAACAACGCCAAAAATGTTGTCGCACAGATTTTCACGACAACGCTCAAACTGGGGGTTGTCACCCTGATCCCCGATCTCTCCGTTTAAGCCTGTCTCCCGCGGCTAAGGGGGGTAGACCCTATGGGACAATGATTGACCAACTGTGGACTAGTTGAGTCGGGAGACACGAGGGGAAACAAGCACTTAATTGATTTTATTAAGTTAATAGACTAGTGCTTTAAGGAGCTAATGATCAAATGATTATTTATTGAATATTGCAGAAATATAAACCATGTAGAACAATCATTTATCATCAAATAACCCAAGCGATGTAAGATTTTCAACAAATGCACAACCCCTTAAATGATCTAGCAATTAAACTTCAAGAAAAATTAAATGCTTTAAATGACCATAAAATTAAATGCTGACCAGCTACCACTTTCATATAGCCAACTTGTAGTAAACATTTAAGTGCATTTAGTTATAGAAAAACGGACCATAAAAAATGAATTTTCAATTTTTTTTTAGTAAACTTTTTCAAAATATTTTTTAATTTTTAAATATTTTTATTTTTTTATTTTTGTTTTGTTTGCAGGTGCTGGAGCAGCGTGGAAGGAATCCGCAGGAAGTAATGCTCAAGAGAAATGCGGAAATGGAGCTGTGAGGAGACAAGGATTTGATTTGCAGTAGAGAGTGGAGCTCTAAATATTTTCCAGAAATCTTGACAAAATTTTTAACTCGCTCTCCTTCAGATTTCTTGAAACTCTCATAAAAGAAATTTAGATCTGAAAATGAATGATTTTAAAACCTTGGAATGCAAGATTGCTGGTTGATATTTTTGGAAAGCAATTTTAAATGAAATCCCAGCAAACAGATAGCTTGGAGAATCTCGAATTTCTTCAGCAAAAAACCTGCAAGAACTGATCCTAAGGCCAGATCTTACCCTCCAGGGCCTAGATCTGGCTTCAAACAAAAATTTCTCCTCAGACCTGTAACTTGCAACCTGTAATGGCAAAACAGAACACCCAAAGATAATATGTGCAAGAAACGAAATTGAAAACCCTAACTAAATAATTACAATATTCACAAACTGTAGACTCTAAAATAGCCAGATTTCTCGTTATGCCACATAAATATTTCCAGAATTTAAGTTTTAATGTGAGATATTTCAGAAAACCCTTCATGCATTCATTAAAAAAAATTCAGATGATAAGCCTGGGATTAAAAACTAGCTGGGCTCTTTCAGAAAACACAATTCGGGAGTTGGCTGGTTCAGCCGAGAACTTCCCCTAATGCCAGTAAACTCAAAACTTAAGATTTCATTCACAGCGTAAAATCAACCATTAACATAGAGGGAGAAAACAATAATGAAATCCAGATCAAATGGAGATCCCTGCCATTATATTTTAGAATCTAAACTATCGTTCAAACCCCAAAGATCAGACAAGATACATGTGCTTGAATCAATCTTCATCAAGCTATTATCAATGACTGAAAATAAGATTATGCAGAAAAATAAAACAATCTTACAACATTTCCAGAAGAGTAACACTAGCAAGATTTTCAACCCCAAAGTCTTTCTTTATTGCACAAAAACTGACTACAAGAGAGCTTTCTTTAGCACCAGACTCTCAGATCTAAACTGATCTCAAATGACCCCTAGCATCCTATTTAAAGGAAAAATTCCCAACGGTTAGTTTGAGTGATCCATGTCAAAATGATCTCGACCATCGATGAGGATCAAGATTTCTTTTAATCTCATCCATCGAATTTTTAAATGCATTTTAATATATTAAAAAATTAAAATTCTGCATTTATTCACTCAAAAATTTGACTTATTATTATTTTATTATTTTTTTTTAAATTATTATTTATTTTATTTTTTATTATATTATAATTTTTTTATTTTCATTTTTCATTTTTTTAGTTATTTTTTATTTTAATTTTTTTTAATTATTATTTTTATCTATTATTTGATTTTTTATTTTTCTTAATTTTTATTTTTGGATCCTCGAACTTAGCCTTTGGAAAAATCACCTAGGACCTAGGACTTAGCACTTATGAGGGGTTTAAAACATTTTCTAACCCTCAAGAGATTTTACATCATGACTATTACAATTTTACATCTCGAGGGGGAAAACCCATTTGACATAGACCCTCATAGATCACCCAGTTTTGCGACCAACTATAATCTAACAGATCAACGCACTAGGATTCCCCTAAGGTTCTAATGATAAAATTCATTCCGGCTTTGGGGTTAGGCTGAAGGAAAACTCTACCGATCATGGATCGGTGAGACAAAAAACCTTCCGGAACGTAGATTATCACTAGAAAATTAGGTCCACCTAGGAAATTTTCATACATGACTCAGCTCTGCTAAGATTATTTACAATTCGCACATGTAGATTGGGTTTACAACATAATATGATAAGGTCGACAATGACTGTCGAATGGCACGGACACGTCGATCAAGCGCTATCCCTTTTGCGAAGAAAAGGGGGTGTACTGCTATGGGTAGTTGACACGTAGTGGTCAACAAGTTGTCTATACAAGGTTGGTTTCACATCTGCGTCCTTTGATACATCTATCTTCCTCTAGTAGGTAATCACAGGCATGGACTTAGGTCTATAGTCTTGCATCCTTAACCTCTTTAGGATCTCCATAGTGTATTTCCCTTGACCAAGGAAGATCTCCCCGTCTATCTAAAATACCTCTAGTCCTAGAAAGTAGTGCATCAGTCCCAAGTCCTTCATCTCAAATTCTGCTGCCAAGTCCCTCTTGCAATACTTTATGAGCCCTGATGACCCTGTCAAGAAGAGATCATCCACATACAAAGCTAGGATGTGGCTCACCTCCTACCATCAAATAGTAGAGGTTGGAATATGCTTTGCTCTTCATGAAGCCCATCTGCTGCAAGTAGCTATGTATCCGACCATACCATGCCCTGGAGCCTGTTTGAGGCCGTATAACACTCTCTTCAACCTACACACATGTGTGCCTCTATCATGCATTTCAAAACTTTATGATTGTTCAATATACACCTCCTCCTCTATCACCCTGTTCAAGAATGTAGTCTTGACATCCATCTGGTGAATCTGCCATCCCATCTGTGTTGCTAAAGATATCATGGCCCTAATGGAAGTGTATCTGGCCACTGGTACGAAGGTCTCCTGATAATCTATGCCTTCCTTCTATGCATACCCCTTGGCCACGAACCTTGCCTTGTACTTCTCTATGCTTCCATTGACAACATATTTGATCTTATAGATCCATTTGGAAACGAACATTACCCTACCCACTTGTCTAGGGACGACCTCCCATACATCATTAATCATGATCAAGTTACACTCCTCCACCATGGCATCCTGCCACACCTAATGATGCTCAATCTCCTCATAATTAGAAGGTTCTTTGTCGATGACCTCTGTCTCCAATGTCTTGTACCTATCTGGTTGTTTGCGCCCCCTCCTAGGATTTCCCACAAACTCCCGTGCATCCTTCATCATTTGACGAACTTTTCTGTTGGTCCTACGACTAGTGGTGGGTGGAACTTGAAGCTCCTCATCCTGCCCCTATTGCTTCGTCTATTATGAACTCATAGGACCCTTTGCACTTGAGCTAGTGCTTGTACTAGTAACCGTACTCTATTGTTCTTGCAATTGTCTCTACGACTGCTACTCAACCATTGGAGCTTCTGCTGGCTCACTCTGAGGCTTAAGCACCTCTTGCCAAACTGTCCTGTCATACTCCAGCACCTCCTGAGGAGAAGTGTCTGCAAATACTGCAACCTTGCTAGCTGTCTGTACATCTGTCCGCTCCCCATCAATGGCTAACCCTAAGGGTGGCTGCTCATCCATCACGGGCTTAATATGAACCTCCAACTAGCTTTCCCTAAAAGGCTCCTCATGCATACTGCACATCATCTTCCTTAGCTAGCTCATGCTCCACCATATGCTGCTCATGCTAAATCATCATTGGTGACTCATCATCCTGAATGTCTCCCATAGGTTCCAGTCACTGCTCATCATAAAAATCTGGGATGCTGTCATCAACTCTACATGACTTCTTCCCCTTGGAGGCATCCTCGTATGAACCCATGGACTCGTCCAAAGAAGAATCATCACCCTGATGGTCAAAAGGAATCTCCACTTGCTCTACCTCTGTCATCTCCTCAGTGTCACTCAAACATGAGTGGTCAAGTCACCAAGGTCCCTTGCAGATGAAGAAAAGTCCCTTCCTTCTCAGCTCATTCTTGCTGCATGATCCACCAAACCTATGCAACTCCTCCCTGGCCAACTGCCTCTTGAAAAGCCAAATGTTCTGCTTTATCAACCTTTCGACTAACTCATAAGCAGTAGGTGAGAGCAACTGCTTACTCCTCCAAACAAATAACAATCGAGACTGCAACTCCCGATAAATGGCATCACGATCTCCCATAACTGAAGACAAGATGGACTGCATGTGTGCTTTGACCGTGTCTGGATGATGTTTCTTAATGATGAAAAAGAATTGGAACATTTAAAGAATTCAATCGTCACACTCTAGATCAAACATGATGTCATAGATTGGAGTTTGGCCATATCTCTCCCAAAATATGGAGCTTTTTCCCAAAGGTAAGACCCACAGTGTTATCCAAGTCCTCATAACATCATCATTGTAAGGAAGTATAAGTGTGGTCAAACTCATAATGTTACTGAGCCAGGACAGAACTGGAAGTATGACCCCTTCACAATGTTCCCCAAGAACTTGTGTTGTATGAGAGCAAGCATAAGTGGTTTTTGAGCCCAAATTAGTTTCTTCCCTTCTAACTAATTCACTTTGGAAAGGAGTGCATCTAGTTCATCTAGTTTGAAAGGACTTTCCATGTGACTCTCATGTGCTTCAAATCTGTCCCAAGTGCAAATATTTTGTGCCCTATTTCCTGCCCCTTCTGAAAATCTTTTGGCGGTTCTTGCTAGAGAAGGGTGTGGATCCCTTTTGAGAATGGTTTGCTGTTATGTGTGTGTTTTTGGTCAAGATTGCATTCCATTGATGTTTTATTGTGTTAATTTAAAAGGTGTTTTAGGTACTCCATCATTCAATAGAAACAAGGCATCAACATTCAATCAAGCTCCTCAAACCTTAGCAGCGCAACTATCTTACTCTCAAACAACTCAGAATGTTGGCCCAAACACAATTTGATTTTGAATCGGCTGCTTGTTGACTAGTGTTTGGAACACCCCTGAAGTTTTCCCCAACAATTTGACTCTCCCAACTCTACCAATAAAATTTTGCCCAATCTTACTCCAACAATGATGCTCGACTTCCAAAGAACAGTCGGTTATAACACTAGAATTTTTGCTTTAGCAAGGCAACCTTCAATTTGTCAGTTCAACTTCCAGACCTTCCGCCTTGAATTCGATCCTTTCTCAGTCCATGAATTGGGACCAACATTCGTTCCAATAGCATAGATTTTAAATTTCTGCCGACGCCCCTATAAACACAACTATAGGAGAATACACGTACAAAGTATCTATTTGGCATATGAACGCTTTGAGTGCATATCCTGTCATGGTTCCTTTTCTACGTACTCTTGCTTAGTTTCACCCATGCGCATGTTAATTGCACCATAAAGTCCAGCGATCCAATGGCACACCCACAGCTGAAAGTGCGCACTATACCCAGATCCTCTGCTACAGGTCAACTCCAGACTTCAGACCGCCATCAAACTTCTTGAACAAACCATGCCATTCTGTACAAGCTATGCATGAGATGCACGTACAGCCACAACTTTCTCAGCGGACTCGACCTCTTGTCTTAGCAATGAAGCGTTAGACAACTTCAATAGATCGAGCTTGATCCCCTGTGGTAGCCTGGGCTCGGTATTCATCTTGTCAAGGAGAAATCGGTTTTCACAATCAGCGTACTAACATGCACACTTAAAGCTGACATTGATCAAGCCACTGACACCAAAGATATACTTACTTTGCTTCTTGTACTTTTGAATATAATTCTAGGTTAGGAATTAAGTCAGAGCATCTAAAATATTTTGTTGGTTTTTTAAATGTTTGGATGACCAATGTTTTAAACTAATTCAAACAAGTGTTGAATCTTAATTAATCATGATATAATTAAAGCGTTGGTTATCCACCTTTCAACATAAATTTGGTTTAAAAAAGATGTGTAAGGCAGAATTCAGAGAGACTATGACCTATCAAAAATCAGATTGATTATTTAATTAACCATATGGAAAAGATGCATGTAACCAATGTTTACAACCCAACAAAAATATATTTAAATTGATGAAGAAGTGATAGTTTAAAGATGTAGGAGTTATTTCAGACAAACAGTCCAATAAACTAATCTCTGTGATATATTGTAAGTTCATAGGGGATTTCAGATTGGTTGACCCTCAACCTTATCTTACCCAAATTTTTTCATTCAAAATTAAATACATGCAAAAATTCAGAGTATGAAATGAAAAACAACGAATAACTCACAAGAACACAACTGCTTTGAGGCAAATTCAGAATCTTTTCATTAAAATCGGAGAACTTTAGATGAATATAATTGTGCTTGATAGCTTATCCCAAGGGTTCAACCTTTTGTACTTCGATATAGGAAGTATTTATATAATTTTGCCCAAAATATGTTGATAAAATAACGAATTTCTACAAAATATCCTAATAACTATTTACAAAAATAGTACAAGAATATAGGAAAATTAAGTCACTGAAGCTTTTCGGCACTGATTTCGAGGATTCTAATGAAAAGATTTTGAACTTATCATCCATCCAAAGTGTAGCTTGTTGAACACTAGAGTGGCACCTGATGATTATATTGAAGACTCCATGCCCAAGGATGATCCAGAGGACACTTGTACCATCATATATCATCAGTGAACATTTGTTTTTTAACTCTACTTCTATTTTCTCATCATCTTTTTTGTACCCAGATTCTACACTCTGCGGGGAATTGTAATAAGTGATACTAGAAATAATGAATTTTTGAGTTTGTAACAGGCCTAGAATGTTGGGACTTGATTAGCAAATGAGTACACCTTGGAGTGTTTTTTTTATCTAGTTAATTATCCCTTTTTTCAGAGGTGGATAATTTTCTGGGTTTTTTTAACTCACTTTTTACCCCAAAGCCGGGGTGACAGTTTTAAGGTTGAGCCCTTAACACATATTAATGTCTATAGTTTATGTATATTACCATACTAGATCACACAAATTTTTTTATGGAATTTGATTAGGTTTAGGTAGTCATTTTTTAATTTTTTAGATTTTCCGCACTGCGGAAATTGCTAATAAAATTGTATTTGTAATGTAATAAGTGATGTCTAAAGAAGTTGTATGGGGTATGAGTAATGAAATTTGCACCTTTAACCCTCAACTTTCTACTAAGACACAGTTTGAGGGGTTAAAAATTTGTTTTGAACCCTCAAAACCTACTTTTCCTAAGTTTAGTGGGAAACCTGACAATTAATTAAGCCAAAAATTAAATAAATGGAGAAAAATAAATATCCACACATGCTAAATATTGTGGAAATGAGGTGGAAAATTATGGAGTTAAACTGAAGTCCTAAGGTGATGTGGACTCCTAAAATCAAGGAAATGACATGTGATCAAATAAAATCAAATTTCTGGCATTAAAGGAAAAAGTTGCTTACTTGGAAATTCACATTTGTGAAGTTAATGCACATTTGGGAGGATTTGGGAGAATATTTGGTGGAGATTTTTGTGGGAAATTGTCATCACATGGGTTACCACCCATATACATTTGTCATTCTATCATAAAATTCGAATTTGGCACATAAGGGAAGAAGAAAATGATGTCCACTCGTCAGATTCGATTTTTACACTTGGCATTGGAGCTCCATTCAGCGAATTCAAATTTCTCTTTGGGATTGTCACCTCATGCCACTTGTTTAATCACCTCTACATTGGGATTGGCTCCAATGCCATTTGTCCTTGTCATTCTTCATTCGGATTTACTCCGAACTCTCTATATAATAGAGCCATGGGCTCTCATATTGTATTATGTAATAAGCTATTGGGCTTGAGGAAACTCTGTCATTTTGTATTTGCATACTTTTTTAATATAATCAAGACTTTGGGGATATCTGGTTGGTGTTATCTTGGCGTTATGAGGTGATGTATTTTCATACTACCACTATTGTGTTTAATTTCTTTTGCATGTTGAATTAATATTAGTTTATGTTTGTCATCTTGCTTGGATTGATGTGTGCACGCTATTTTGCACATATCATTGATTTAGAGTAGTATTTTAGGGATAAGCTTGCCAATTCATTTTAGTAGGAATGCTTGGTTTATCTTATTCATTATATTGCTCTAATCTTGTGTAAACTAATACGTGTTCAAGTGTGTGGGAAAGATCTTTTGTATTGTGTGCAGGTATCTATCTGAAAGTAGGAGAAATCTCAATTAGATCCAAGACTCAAGCATTTTTTCGCTTCAAGTTTTCAATCCAACGAAGAGCAAAAGGGAGTTTTCTTAATCTATAGCTTCTTGATTATCTATTTAAAATTCAAGATACTTATTTGATTCTATTTCTTTGTAGAAATTTCTCATTTCCCACCCCGGTTTTCAGTTTCACCTTATTTCTCCCATATAGTTAAATGCCCTTTCCCATATCCATACATTCAACAACTGAAAAAAAAATAAATTTGCTGAAAACACAAATTCTGGAAATTTTACAGAATGATGGAAATTGCAGAAATAAAAATCAGCAGTAATAAACAGCCATTAAAACACATTAAAACACTGATATTTTTGGTCAACGTGACCCTGGAAAAACCCCCTACAACTCTTGGGGAAACCAGTTTGAGAGCTTTTCTTTATTTCTGGAAAATGCCTTTTTACAGTAAGAGAAATATTCAGCAAAAATCAGCAAGCAAACTTTTACAACTTATCTCAGCCTTGCTAAAAAACT
>APFE031757060.1:202801-228987 GCA_000404065.3 Pinus taeda | reverse complement strand
TATATATATCTCTGCAAAAAATGTTTGAGCGCTTGCTGCCACTCTAATATATATATTGCTGCTAGAAAGGAAGGCAAAAAATTTATCTATTCAACGCTTCAAACACAGGCTTCAAACCTCTGGCTTCAAACTCACTATTCAACGCTACAACAATAAATTTTGCAGACAATAAGACTTGTCTCTGTGAAGAGGAGAACAAAAGTAATATATGCATTTATCGATTTCATCTGGAGTCCATCTCACACAACTTTAGAGGGGGTTCCTCTACAGATTCGGCATCAATCCTACACGAATTACCCAACTGTATAAAAGAAAGATGTAACATATTTCATTTCGACTATTCATATAATTTTGTGTTTTCGAGCAGAACATGGATAAAAACGGCATTCCCTAGAACTTTTACAAACCAACAGTTGATTGCAGATTTCTTTCTCCAGAGACACCTTTTATTTTGAATATGGTGCCTCTGATACCATACGCAGGTTTCATTGCCGGGATCTTGGCAGGCAAGTAACTCTTCGACCACACGTTGTGCGCTATACTCTCCTCCTCCTCGACTTGGCTTGGCGCTTAACTTCGGGCTAGCCACACGCAGGTTCTCATCGCAGGTTTCATACCATACGCAATCAAACTCCCAAAATACCATACGCAGGTTTCATACCATTGACCACACGCAGGTTCTCATCTCAGGTTTCAAACGTTACATAATCAAACTCCCAAAATACCATACACAGGTTTCATACCATTGACCACACGCAGGTTCTCATCTCAGGTTTCAAACGTTACATAATCAAACTCCCAAAATACCATACGCAGGTTTCATACCATTGACCACACGCAGGTTCTCATCGCAGGTTTCAAACGTTACATACCTTGTCTAGGTGAGAAAGCTCAGCGTAACAGGTGCAGCGTAACAGAAGGGGCAGCAGACAGTGCTATTATTCGAATTGAAATGCTCCGACCTCCCTCAGGCAGCGTGCGTTGAATGAAAAACGCTTATAGTGCAGTCAATGTCAGAGTAGCGCTCAGGACTGAGCAGCTCTCAGGACTGAGCAGCTCTCAGGACAGCAGGAGTTACAACTATTTCTGGGACCTGTGCTCTGATACCATGTCAGGCCAGGGTAACTCCAGAATGAGCGGGAGAAAAACTGATGTATTATTCATTAGCTAACACACATTTATATACACAAACATGACGGATCAGTTCATCTTCTTGATGACTGTCCAGTTCACCCATCCGTTTCGGATTAGGTGTCAACAACTTCATTGGATTCACAAGCACTCAATCTTTATCACAACAAGATATTTTACAGGGGCTTGTTCTCTCCCAATTGGCTGCAAACTTTCTCAGACACTTCAAAGGATTCTCTTTCACCAACCTTTGGTACCATGTTTAATTTTCTTAAGAGAAATTGATATTCTAATATGATAATTACTTTCCAATGATTTCCTAATCAAGTTGTCTTATTTTTTCTGAAGGAAAAATCGAACTCTTTATTAAGTATATAAAAGTTACATAGTATATTCATAAAGAATTCAAGAAGTAGAAAGATCACCCATGAGGGAAAGACTGTCCAAAAGCAATCCGTGCATTCAACCACAGACATAATCACAAATATATAGTGTCTAGTACCGAGGGCCTCCCCATACAAGGATAAAACGACCCATAATATGCCAAAAAATATAAGGTTGTCTAAAAAATAAACATATATAAAGCATAATCACCAGATAGTAGCAAAAATATACCAAGTACAACATGGGATACTGATATAAGAGTAAACCAAAAAGCTGTAAAAAAAGTAGATTTTATATATTGTAAGGCATGTTGTCTGACACACGGACTGCACCATCCTTTGTCTCGGTTATGCGCCACGAGTCTAGATCCTGTTGAAGGCCCTCCTTAGATAGGAGGTCCGTTGTAGTGTTCCATTCCCTGTAGATATGGCACATAGTAATAAGCAGAAATGTTAATTTTAATAATTCAATTTCTTCTAGGATAGGGATAAAAACATGATTTTGACATCACTGATTATTGTTGAACCAATTAATGACATTCATGGAGTCACCAAAAATTTGAACTGAACCAATTCCCAAGTGAATGAGCCAACATAAAAGGTATTTTAGTGAGAGTAACTCAACGAAGTTGTTTGTTCCAGAACCAATGCCCACTGAAGTTTTTAAGGATCTGTTGTCATTTATATGGATAACTAATCCTGAACCACACCTGTTATGTGCATCCGAGGCCCCAACAAAATAAGCCCATGGGATATCATGTCTAATATGTTCAATATTGCTGTTTTCGATTGTCTGAGTGTGATCATAGGAGGGGAGAAGAGAGTATATCGAAGCACATTCTGCAACAATCAGAGAGGGGGAGGAGCATACTTCCTTTAAAATACCTTTATTGCTTGCTATCTAGATCCCCTAAGAGATAATCAAGAGAAAGTTCCTGATGTTTTCCTCTAATGTAGAAGTCCACCAACTTCCCCGCAACTTTCCCCATTGCATATTGTTCTTATGCCTAATAGGGACAGAGTAAATTCCCAAACTTTGAGAGAAAAATGACATTTGAGGAATAAGTGGCAGGAAGATTCTTCAAAGTCTTTGCACAAGGTACACCATCCAGGCCCATGTTTATTCCTCCTTTGTAAATTCTCCCATGTAGGCACTTTGTTCTTTAGTATACACCAGAAGAACAGTCTGGTTTTTGCTGGACAATTCAGTTTTCTGAGAGACTTGCTCCACAAAACCTGAGCCCCCCATCCTCTTCGATTCATCAAGATGTCATAGCCAAACCTTGGGGAGTAATACCCTGTCTGAGCATGTACCCATCGAAGGGTGTCTGGGAAACCGTTAATCTTGACATTTGTATGGTGGAGCTCCTGTAAGTAGTTATGCCATTGATGCCACCATTTGGGTTCGATTTGCATATCCTCAACAGATTTCCACCCCTGATGCCAAATTGTAGTTGTCTCAATCTTTGATATTTGTTTAATGAAGACAAATCCTTTTGCATGTAAAGAGTCCATAATCCCTCTAGAGAGAGCATATGCCTCATTTCACGCCACCCATGGATCAATTCCAATTCTACATTTTTCCCCATTGCCAAACTACTAAGCAAGGCCTTCTTCCACAATCTTGAAAGAATCAATTGTTGCCTTCCAGATGTCAGATGCTTTTGAAAAGTCTTTCCCAGGCCTACGGATCCATTCATTCAAGGGGATTAGGTTAATGTATTTCCTTTTTACCACAAATGTCCATAGGTTGTCTTCTGTTAGAAGCCTCCACCCAGATTTTGATGTTAGGGAGGAAAAAAAAAGTTGTAGGTCCTTTATACCCAACCCCCCCAGTCCTTTGGCTGAGCAATTTTGTCCCATGCAACCCATGGAAGGAAAACATCTTCCTCTGACCCTACCCATAAGAATTGGCTACAAAGTTTTCTAATGTTGGACAAGATGCCTTTAGGAACCCAAGTGAGAGAAATCCAGTACACAGGGATGGCAATTAGGACTGATTTGATGAGGACCGATCTTCCTGCCCTAAACAAGCATTTGAAACTCCAAATATTAATAAAATTTTCAATTTTTGATAACAACCAATTATAGTCCTATTTTTTTTATAGGAGTAAGGTTTTAGATATAATCCAAAGTATTTTAGACTTTCCCCCATAGGAAGGACTTCATAGGGGAGAAGGGTAGTTATTCTTTCCAGGTCAGTGCCTGAGAGTCCTTCATAGGCTATTGAGGATTTTTGGGAGTTTATGCTCATTCCAGTAGCCTTTAGAAATAGGTCCAAAGAGCACTTCAACTGGTAGACATATTCCCGTGACCCGTTACTGAAAAGAAGAATATCATCCACAAAGAGCAAGTGGGAGATAAACAAGTTTGTTGCTATTTCGATTCCTTTAAGGTCTCCTCTTCTTTTGGTTGAAATACGTAACTGACTTAGCCCTTTCACAACTAATAAGAAAAAGAGAGGGGATAGGGGACAACCTTGCTTGAGCCCTCTTTGACTGTGGAAAAAGAGAGAGGCTGCCCCATTGATGAGAACAACAAAAGACACATAAGAGATGCAACCCATAATCTAGTTGATAAAGCCAATACTGAAACCCAGATGTGTTAACAAGAGTCTCAGGTATATCCAACTAATCCTATCATATGGTTTTGACAAGTCAATTTTTACAATCACACCTTTCTTCTTTGACTTCTTTATATTATGCATTGATTCTTGGGCCACCCCAATAACTTCATGAATTTTCATGCCATCCAGAAAGCCAAACTTTTCTTTTGAGAATCAAGTTGTCTTATGTCACATATATCATTAACAACTATACATAGAAAATCTCAAAAAAAATGCAACAATGGTAGTAGGATCATAAAGAGTCAACAAGCACAAAAGAGACACAAATTTTTTTTCCCTCGGAAACCCAAACTTGGGAGAAAACCCATCAATATTTACTACTAGAAATTTTTCAATTTAGCAAAATTACAATATGATATTCTTAAGTCAAACCTGGTCACCAAGATTTTAGGACTGGTCAAACATGTCGAGCTTAGGCCTTCTACAACAATAGATCAGTTCGGTCAACTACCCAGAGAACTCAGTCAAACTATGCAGAAAGTAGAGAAATCAATTTAGGTCAAAGGGGCCAAATTTCAACCTAAGGCCATCTTAGACTTGTGGTCAACTGCGGTCAAGGTTCCTTGAAAGACTCTATCAAAGATGGTCAAAAAGATCTCAAAAAGTATTAGCCAACACTAATCAAACTTAAAAAAAATATTCCTCTTTATCTCACACATGTGAACATAATAACAGATGATGCAACGATGAAATGAATTGTCTAAACGTTGGAGGTCAAATTTGTATTTATAATGGTCAAAAGAGGTGGGTTTTGACCAAGGGTCACTACCATTTACATGGTGGGGCTGACCTGACCAATTAGGGCCGACTTGAACACTTTAAAAAATTAAAATTAATTTCCTTTCTTAGCCGACTTCTGTAGCTGGGGAATACCTCTCACAACTACCCAAAAATCAACACAAATTTCAATGATAGAAAACAAAAAAATGTTAAATTCATAGAATGTTTAACCTTCTTCTATTAGTATTTAGTTTCAATCAATATATTGACATTTAATTAAACATGGTATATGTAGGAGTAAGTGTGAGTTTAATTTGATATATACATTCAAGGAGTGAAAGGTCATCAAGTTTCAATCCCTACTAGGATAATCTTTAGGGGCTCAAATTATATGATGCTCACTTGACAAGATATAGTTCTCATCCAATAAAAAAACCTTTAACTCCAATTTATCATAATATATCATCAAGTCAACATATATTTCATGAAATTATATTGGAGGCTTCTTTGTTTTTGAATAGGTGAATTAGAGGTTTCCAGTTCCAATTAAGTTTCCTACCCTCATCCTTGTTGAGTTTATTTGGATGCAATTCTATTTCAAGGGCTTCAATGGTTTTCATTTTCCTATAATGATCAATGATGGTAATTATTTTGGCATCTTCAAAACAAAATTGGTGGCTAGTCATCAAAGAGTCATATTTCATTTCATATCAACACTTTGTTCCTTGAGTCTAATCATATATACTAGTCTCACTAATGTAAACTTTACCACAAGAGCATGGAATAGAATAGACACCTTGTGCATGCTTGGCTCAATTGGATTCTTGGTAAAGTCCACTATTTAAATGTGACATTAGTGTGGAGAATGCACAATAATGTTACATTTCTTTGAGATTTTATCTAGTTTCTTGAAAACACCTTTGATGTAAGGAAGTTAGATAGTTTTTAGTTGAGTAACATTCCTTTTTTGAACATCAGTCACTCTTGTTTTTACCATGATCTTAAATTGGTTATCTTGTATCCATTCTTCTTGAAAATTTGATCCAAATGTCCAATTCATGTTCCACATGCTCTTTGTCTGAAATTCTCAATGCTTGAGTAACCAAGGTATTGATCACTTCCAGTTTTGGGGAGGGGAAATGATAGGAAGGTAGCATGCAAATATCTATCAATGTGAGTGGATTTCTTGTAAACCTAGTGCACAAGAGTGCCATCATATTTTTTGTAACAAGGACATCTAAGATATTGATATTTAGTTTCAACTTACACTTTTATTTTTAGTTCAATTTTACTATTGGGTTAATATATTATAATTTTATTATTGATATTATAATCTTAATTTTTGAGGTAGTAGCTGTGAGGGGGATCATGTTTGATTCCAGAGGAAAGCAATAAATCATTTTTCCTAGGGTTTGGGACAAATCACAAGCAATAAAACAGAGGTATTAACATTACTACATAAGTTAATGCTCTTAAAGTAGGAAGGAATTCATCAATTATTGGTGAATAGGGACTCAACAATGATAATTAGACATGCATGCTCAACTCCTCAAGAGCCCTCCCTAAGCCATCAGAGATCAAAGACCTATAAATAGTTTTAATTAGTGAAATTTTACCATGTTTTAAGGCATCTAAACTCTTTAGCTAATAAGCACACAAATGAAGGGACTTGTTTGCCTTCTAGATTTTTTACAACAAATGGGGGATAATATTTTAATTCATTATCTTGTAACATCCCATTTTGACTCAAGCAACTAAATTGCATTGTGACCTATTTGTATCTCTTTGCTTATTTTCTATGGAGCTATATTAGAATGATGGTACTTTAGTGTATGGACTTGTGGACCTATATATATGTGAATGTTATGAATAATTATTATTTATTTGATTAATGAGTGTATAGACTTGTGGAACTATATATATGTGAATGTTATGAATAATTATTATTTATGTGATTAATTATGGTTGTTGTGTGATTTAATTCTAGCATGCAAGTTTTAAAGGAAATGTTTTGGCACATGGATACAAGCTTGAATGATATGTTTTAATGAATCAATATGTACCATGCACATGCTAAATAACTTGTTGGTTTACATTTCCCATCAATGAGTAACATGCAATCACACATAGATAGTTCTATGATTATGCATGATCTTGTGTTGTAAATTAATTTACAAGTTAAAGGGGCTAAGTGATAGCCAAATTAGTTGGATACAACAATGACATAGATGCATTGATATCAAAAGAGAAATGATATGATAAGGAGCATTATTATGTTATTTAATCATTTATTCATTGCATTGCTATAATATTTGGGCAATTGTAGATATTACATGATGCATGGTTGCCTAAACTATACATTTGATGACAACGACATAACACCAACAATAGCAACATAGTATGGTTAATGATAGGGTGTCCACCCTACTTCTATCAAGAGGGGTGAAGGTATTACCCACCATTTTTCCTCTAAAACCTAGAGTCGGGGAGAGTTGTGTAAGCCACAATCTCGTAAACATGTGATGGAAACTACCAATTGCTTGCTAGGGAGCTTGTTCAAGAGAGTTGACACTTTTTCTTATGGACTTTATTTAAAGTTATGTCAATATATTTGATGCTTGAACATAGTTTAGTATAGGAAAAGGTAAGATGTATGAAAGTAGGTCAGGGAGGAAGGGTAACTCGATCTAGTTGAGAGTATTGTCGAGAATTAAAAATGTAAGTGTAGTATTATGCTTAGTCCCTTTTGTCTATTAAATTCTTTCTTGATGCACTTATGATGATCTTGGTGTAATGTCCATATAAAATTGTTTTGACTGATAGACAATTCTTCTTTTTTTACTATATATTATTTATTGATGCATTACAACACTTATTGTACTACCTACTTGGTTGCAAACATATAGGAATTATGCATTAGATGTGATGGCCTTCATCATTAGTATACATGAGAGCTATGTATGTGGCAAAAACACATATCTACCTTGTTTTCGTATGCTAATAGTATTACAATGTATATTAGTTAACACAATAGTATTATTTATTGTGGACATGTTTGTAATAATTGAAATTAAAGGATTGTAATGTTAATTCACTAAATTATTTGATTTATTTCAATATTTATATTATTTTTCTAAATAGGAAATATAATTTCTTTTGATAGATATGCATTTAGTAATATTGGGTTTCATAGATTTGGTAGTTGTCAAGGGAAAATAATTTGTAGTTGACCTTCCTAGGATTTTCTCGGGGAGGGTAGGAAGGAGTTAGTAGAGAAGGAATAAATAGAACTTTGGGTAAGGGAGAAGGGGTTTTGGTATTTGGGGAAAAAACATGTTGAGGGAAGGAGAACTATGGAAATGAAAAACTATGAACTATGAGAGAGTAATTTTATGAGATAATAGTGGATTATGTTTTTCTTGGGCTTCAAGCATAGAGGGCTAAGAAGCCTTGGGGTTTCCTAGAGCTGGGAAACCAACAAGGTTGTTTTTAGCTTTGGAAATCGAATTTGGAGAGGGTGCAACTCATCTACAGGAATTCTACATCACAACACTAAATCAAAGAATTAAGAGGTATTTCTACCTTATCATGTCCTTGATTATTCATTGTTAAATTGTTATTAATCACTCAATGAATGTTAGTTCAATTTTGAACATGGAAAATGAATTATAGTATGAGTCTAACATGAAATAAAACTTATTTTAGAATTTTGCAACAAAAAAAATTAAATAAATAGGAATTATTTTGATTACAACAAAATATTTCAGATAAATTTAAATTTTAAAATAAGAATAAAATTACATGTTCATAATCATTTCTAAATTAAACTAGAATATCCTCTTTTAGGTACATGTCTTAGCATACATGTCTACAATTCCTAAGCCATTAAAATGGGTCTTACACATCTCCCATGAACTTGCATAATTTTTTACCCAAAGTCTGGATAGATAACCCATATGGATGAGTGGCATCATTGCCAAAAGCGAGTACAAACCTACTAAGGAGTATTTACTTACCAATTATGCCATTCAATACAATGGAGGCAAAGTATTAATTAACCCATGTGAGGATGGGATTGTTTCCTTTGTGTTGTATTAAATTTTGACTTATCCAAAGATTATTTATAGCACTTTCCTTATCTGTTTTCCTTGCCTCCAATTAAAGAATGGAGTCATTAAAAGAAATCATTTGTTGTGCAAGTTTGGCGAACAACTCTTTCGAAGCCCAAGCCAAGTGTAAGGGAGTGGAATAGGATATCTCACTTTGTGGAGATAATATCAAACTCAACAATTTGTCATGAAGGTGATCAAGAGAAAATGCAAATCCTTATTGTGTTGTTTGTAAGAATTATAGGCTATAGAGAGGCATTCAAAGGTGTGAGAGGCATATCAAAGAGACTCGTGATTCCCTTTCTCTATAAACTACAAATTGGAGAAGATGGAGGAAGGGTTGGGATAGAAGGAATGCATGGAAGCCTAAGTAGTGCAAAAGAAAATAATTGGTACCAATTTTCAAATATATGCAATCCAAACTCAACATAGACATGTTGGAATTAGTTCATAAAACAACACTCAAAAGATTGAAGAGATAACACATAAACTATACATGTTGTGGGCTAGGATTGAAAAGTTGGAGATTGAGAAATAATGTTAATTTGCACGGGGGGAGGGGTCGTTTGGTGCCGGATCAATCAGTGGCCCAAGCCTCCCTCTTGGTTCCTTTGGATTGAACATTATGATGGATAAGGAGGATATTATTGTGTATCATTGTTAGCCAAAACAATAAAACAATTCTCTATCATTCAATCAACTAAGTCCAATAATTATTTATAAGCCCAAAACAGGCCTAATCATTACTAGGTATTGAATCATGGAATGTTTCGAAAATTGTAATTTCTCTAGGACAATTTATACAACTATATACTAGTTAAATAGATAGTGGTATATTTTGAACCTTTAATCTAGTGGTTAGAGTATAAAGTAGTAGTGGTTAGAGTAGAAAGTAGTGTAAATATTTAGAGAATCTATTTATCAATTTTGGCTTTGAACCTTGTAACTTTTATATTATTTTGCTAGATAATTCAATTACAATGCAATTTTAATATAAATTAATAATCATATCTATATATCTATATAATTATACATTTTTTTATTATGTTATGATAATTTGAAATTGAGATTTACTTTAATTTTTAATTCCCCTTCTTAATTTTTTTCAAATTAATAATTTATTTAATAATATAATAATTCTAACTTTCATTTAACTTTCTAGGATTATGAATATATATATTTTTTTCTCTAGGGAAATATCTTTATATTCAATATGAGAAATACATATGTTTTGGTCCTTGAGGGATTTTTGAAACTCAACAACGAGGCTCGAAGTCATAACAACAAAGCTCATCATGTCACTTGCAGGAATTGAACCCATGCGGGGAGGATAGCAATAATTCATTTCAACGACCCAAGATAGATGCAATTGACATTAATGTATTGCGAGCCTCAAAACCTTGTCTCCTAAAATTGTTGGAGCATTGCCAAAAAGAGTAACTCTCTCCAATATGATGAAATCATGTGCAACATCTATCTTTGAATTAGGTTTCCATAATTGAATCAGTCCTATACCTGAACTGTATGGTACACCCTTGGCTCAAGCAAAGTTGTCTTTGAAATTACCTCTAAATACTAGCCTAATGAAATGTGTTGGACCTTAACCCTTCAGATTTGTGAAGGGGGGGGAATTTAGGGGTTGACAATGGTGACTCAAGGGGACAAGATCCCCTAAGAGGTGTCGAGAACCTAGGGATCTATGAAACTTATATCCATGAATGAGAACTTGTGAACAAACCTATAGACCAATGCATTTGCACTTGGAAGATAATCATTGACAAAATGATTTGTAACCCAAAATGCATATCTAGTGGGCAATAGTGTCAATAATTATGGTGCCCCCATTGATTGGCTGGAAGGGGGTCTTATCCATATCTACTTATCCATCACATGCATCAAATATCGATGAGTAGATATGGATGAGAGCCATTGGTCAGATGCCAATGATGAAAACACCTACTAGGTGCAAAGGAGCCCACTAATAAGGCTAATGGACCTATCACAAGAAAATCTTGCACTTCTTGTGATGAAGTCCAAAAGCTCAAGTGAAAAACCCACTACACCTCAAAGGGGGTCATCGTCACCTCATCAACCCTCTTCTCACTTCTAGCCAACTCTCCTTTGGCTCAAGGGGTTTCTCGTCAGAATATGATTGTTAGGGTTGGTAGTTTCAAGCTTTGGGCTAAAAAATTCCTATAGGTCAATCTAAATATGAACCGACAAAGTCTCAAATAGGTCCTCGAACACACATAATAAAGGAAATACCATATGGACTTGGAGAGGAAACCCCAACGAAACAATTTTGAGGATAAAGAAAAATGGGTGATGGAGGATAAAAGATCAATGCCTTAGGTTTGTCAATGTATATTTTTTTGGAGGGCATACACAATGAATGAATCAAACAATTCTAGGGTTTCCTTGGAGTGATAACTAGATCCAAATAAGCTAGGGTAAATAAACTAACCTACAGTAGGGTTTGAGACCCAAGGGCTAAGAATTTTCAAATGATTAAGGAAAAGAAAATTTATCTCTATTCCTCAAATACTTGGAGGAAGGGTTTGGCTCAACAAGAGGTAATGAAACAATTATGAAATAAATTAACTTAGCACATGAACATTCATCCCATGGAACATAATACCAAGATAAAACAAATAAACTAACTTCACCATTCATCATTCAAGATCCACCATAAGCATCCATGAAAAAAGATAATATCACATCCATATTCCACCCAAGAAAAGTAACTCAAATTATCCATCCATACCCATATTATAAGTGAGAAAATTCACAAAACTTTCATACCTCTTGAGGGATTTCTCCTCCAAATCCAACCATGCATAAAATGAGAGGAAGTACACCTCTATATATAGAGGAGGTGTTTAACTTCATTTACATTGAAATATTAATTTTTAAGGCTAAAATTCCCTAATCTAGCCTAGGAAGGGGCAAAAGGTCATCTTCAACAATTAGTTAATTTAGATTACAAAAATTTAGGGGCATTCATGCAACATGAACAATAATTAAGGGGCAAAATCCCTCAACGCTGATATATCTATATCTCCCAAAGAAGGGGCAAATTAAGGAGCTTTAATGTGACATTAAACCTCTGAAGGCCCTTTCATAACATAACCTTCTATAGGTAACCATACAAGCATGGGGCTTCCATCGAGCTAGGTCAAATGGTGGACGTCCCACACCGGAAGGCATTTGTCAGCCAATAAAGGGGCCTTGCCTAGGTTACAAACTCAATTTACTTGTCTAGCGAGGCTTGTGGACAATTGTTCTAGGCACAATAGTATAGTAGCAATCCCACTGACTTGATCCCAAGTCTTTTCAGTGACAAACAAGTAGGTCTATCTATTCTTTTTATATAAAAAAAATTCAAACAAACATGGCGCTTCTAGGTAACAACTTAGCCCCAAAAACCCACAAAGTGGATTTCCTCCACCAATCACCAATCACAAGTCTTCGACATGTAGATATGTGGTCATTTCAAAGTTTGACATATAACCCCTCAAAGAGTGAAAATTCTTCCAATTATGCCAACAACTCCTCTAAATCCTCCTGCACAGGATAAGAGCTTAAAAGTGGGACATCCAACCTACAAAGACTCTTCAAAAGTCCCCCAGAAACAAAAATACAATGTCCACAAACCTTCAAAGTGTGTTTATCAAGACAACCACGTGTCTTTCAACGTGGACAAATGGGTTTCTAAAAGACACCTAAAATAACACCTGTATGTCCTTCCACGTGTGGGTATGCAGCCCTGAAAGAAGGTCAGCCCTCCAAATGCCATCACAATGTGAACTACAAATTTGGTTCTATTCATGTATTTTAAACCAGTCCTGTAGGTCGGTCAGCCCTCCAAATGCCATCACAATGTGAACAACAAATTCGGTTCTATTAGACTGGAAGTTACCGATTTATCATGTAGTTAAAAAATAAAAAATAAAAAATTCAGTTCTATTAATGTATTTTAAACCAGTCCGGTCGTTCGGGTTCAGCCTTCAGGTACACTTTCAACATTTGAAACACCATACAAACTCCTATGGGTCGACCAAGCCATGAAATTACATTCTCATTAGAGTATTAGAGGTCAGCCTTGCAAGCATATAATGGCATCAAGGCCCAGTCAAGTTGGCCGTTAGACATTATAACTAATTCAAGCCAGATCACGGGTCAGCTCAATGAATTCTGTTCCAGTGCTATACATATAAGTCATTTAAACATGTCTTTCCTACAAGCTCTGATTCGTGGCACAGACCTGCAGGAGGTTCACCTCAGAGAATTGACGAGCGTTAGCCAAAACAAGTACTATATATTTGCCCAGGCTTCCCTCAATTGAGTTCATTATATAGGCAATTATATGCATGACTGATCGAGGATGACCCACTGACAAGCGAACACTATGACTGCTCATTTAAGAGGTTGAAAGCTGCTGCAGGTAATCCTGGAGAGCTATCAGCACAGCACTAAAAGATACTTCTGAAACAAGGTGTTGATCATCCCTGCCACAAACTTTTCTCTTTTGAAATAGGTAATCCAAAAGAGCCCCAAAAAGGATTGTACGATTGCTGAGCCATTAAGAACAGCATCCATTATGATAAACTCGAACTCCATCCGTGATCTCTACTAATTAGAAGACATTCTTTCTGTGGCTGCTCCAAAAGTCTGTGAACCTTTTTAATTGAACCGTTCCCAAAGGTCCGAAAAGTGTATCCATTTATGAACAATTCCTTCCAAAGCAATATCATGAAGGCTCCAAGATGACCCCTGTTTTTGCTGTAGCACGAGCTGCATTATGCAGTCCCAAAGGCATTTGACAATCTTCATAAAATTAATGTCATAGATGACATACCATAAAGCACAATCTTTTAGGACAGGTCTGAATATATGATGAATTTTATTGGCTATCTGGGCACTGTCATACAATTACAACCAACAGTCTTCTCAATGATCCCCTATTATTTTAGATCTGGAAATGAAACAGAGCTTGAAAGGACTGCCCTGAGCGGTGCTTGTCGTCTTCTTGCTATCATCAAAGCGCGCAGACTGTAATTATATCGAAGAGACATCAACCATGGTATTCTCTGGGCATATTGTCTTGGTGTATATCAAGGACACATTTGGGTTCTCATTCTCACTGAAAACCTCATGTCAATGAGAGAAAGCCCTGTTTTGCAGTGAATCAAAAACCCAAACCGATACACTTGCGTACATTTGTATCTTCCATACAATCACAGTCAACTATATTAGGATAGACTTAGTGAAAAGATACATGCTAGCTACAGGTGTAACATCTGGCTTCTACTTAGGGATGAGCGTTCTTCTCAGAACACTTGAGATTCGAGAACCCCAAAATCTTGAAGATACCCCTTCTTCCTTTATGCTTGATCATCCCGCAGTACAAGGAAACATTGAAGTCTAGGTATTTGTATGGGGAATCTATGCCACTGCTGGTTTGATAATAAGTCGAGATAATTGAAACAGATTCACATGTTGGTATTGGCTGTTGCAATATCTATAGAAACAGTGTCTCCTAGCCTAGGAATTCCATCTTGGCTGTTATATGAAAACACACAAAAACTGCTGCGACTCCCGTGTCATCACTTCTGCAAGGCTGTATGTCACCCATCCCAGCCTTCATCCCCATCATCACAAGGCCCCATTTTGCCAATGGTCATGGTTTCTCCATAAAAAGCATTATATGGCTGATAATCTCTGTTTTTTTTTTTTTTTTCTTTTTTTTCTTTTTTTTTGTTCTTCTATATCTGAAACCCTGGATAGCTGAACCATATAGTGCAGCAGCGTTCAATTTTTGCATAGGACCCCCCTCTGATTCTATATTTTCACTTGAGCATACAAGATCTGGAACATTTATCGAGCTAGGCTGTTCAGATTTATTCCCCATTTGCAAACATGTCCTCTTTTTTGG
This sequence comes from Pinus taeda, assembly GCA_000404065.3. Classification (NCBI taxonomy): domain Eukaryota; kingdom Viridiplantae; phylum Streptophyta; class Pinopsida; order Pinales; family Pinaceae; genus Pinus; species Pinus taeda. The sequence goes on along the minus strand of APFE031757060.1, from coordinate 214,083 downwards.
TGGAGGAGACCACTATTCTTTAACATCTTGGCAACCCATGCTGTCTGCATTAAGACATAAGATATTTCTTTCACAGAAGAATGGGTATCAGAACTTAATGCACATTCTGCACCATTGCTTCAGAGCTTAATGCACATTCTGCACCATTGCTTTCATAACAAGTTTCATGAATGCCCTTTATTTTATCATGTGCTATCAAAATAGAGGAGAAATTGTTTGTATCCAAGTAGAATTGCAGATTCTAGCCTGCAAGAAAAGTTCTCTATATCTACCCCGCATGTTTCAATCTCTGGGTCAGCAATATTCGTGTTGTCCTTTGTGTGTGTAGTAGTGCTGGCCTTCTCTAATTCTGGGCCTAAAACTTTGTTTATATCAGTAGCGACATCACCTTCATTAGCAGCTAAGGAATCCTGCTCTAAGGACGCTTCTTCAATATCCTTGTCATCTTCGTAATCATTGTCGGAACATTGTCCTTTTGGGACAGTGGAGACATCATCATATTGTGCAAAGAACTAGAGTCTTTCTCTTGGATCTTGACTATCAGAGATATCATCTTCTTCGATTAGTTGTTCTTTTCAATTGTTTGCAACAGCATGTACATCATCAAAATTTGGAAAGAAACATAAATTTTCCCTTACATTCGAAGTGCTACTGCATTTATTAGGGTTAAAGGGACTTTTTCCATGGCATGATGATGGCTGTCTTCAGAAAACATGAAGAAATTGCCCCCTTGGAGACTTCAAGGGGCTAGAGAAAATTTTCACCATCTATCCTTTGTTCACCATACCAGTTTCTTTGTTTATCACTCAGTCCCATCACTAGACTCTTCTCTGGCAGCAACAAAGTCTTCTCTGTTAGGCTCGGAGTCGTAATCATAAAACATGAAGAAAAAGCCTTTTCATTCGGATGGATCATGTTCACTGGTCAAGTATCCTTGGTTTGATGTGCTAAGGAGTGGCTACTCCTTTTCTTTGTCAGCACAATTCTCGCAGGCATTGAATTTCATGGTATCTTCTTCTTCTTATTCACAGCCATAGAGGTCTTCATCCTCATAGCCAATACCCCAATCAGCAGTCCTCTTCTATAGCTTCATCATTTCTAGATTCAAGATGTAGAACATCCATTTGTAACGGAAAAATTTAGGATTGCCATGCGGAACAATCACAATGGACGTAAAAAAGCTTATTACATCGTAGAAAACATATTTACGAGCGGCTATTGAAGGAAAAGCAAGGGTGCTAGTGGCACAATTGAGAATAGGGTCACACCACCTAAGACGTGAGACTGGTAGGTGGAAGATCCCCAAGGAGGTGTGGGAAGAGAGAACTTGCATTTTCTGCGATAAGGGGGTGGTGGAGACGGAATGGCACTTTCTCATGGAGTGTGCAACCTATAAGAATATCCACATGCAATATGAAAACAATCTAAATGTTGACAACATGCACCATCTATTTGACGAAGAGAAGATCACTTAGATTGCTAGCATTCTAGTCAAGTCTCATAGAAGAAGATACGGCATCGAAAGGAATATGAAGATGAGTTAAAGGTGTTACTCTCTTGGTCCCTTAGGTTGCTCAACTTCGTGGACGTCATTAAAATCATTCATTCATTCATTACCATGCTGTTACCACCTCATTCCTTTGGATTTCCATATTTTCATATTTTTGAACTCCACATTACTTGTCAGGACACATCAATCACCGTGTTGGTTTACTTATACCTTTGTGCCATGTTAATATGTCACATCAACATGCTACATCCTCCTAATTTGTCCTCTTTATCACATCAACATCAACATGACACATCATCCTCCCACAACATCATGCCATGTCAACACTTCCTCATTCAAGTTGTCTAAGATTTTCCTAGGTAAACTCTACATCGTTCCCATGCAGTGTATAATCTAGAATTTTTCCAAAAAGGTGCAATTTAAAGGAGTTCCATATTTCCGGAATCTGGGATTCGAATAAATAGAGATATCTTGGATTCTCTAAATATATGGATTTTATCAAATGATAAATAAGAATTCCATGAGTTTCCATATTCTATATCTTCTATATATCTGAATTTTATTAAATGATGTGAAGAAATGGAAAATGACCAATTCCACTCTTAGAGCTTCTTTGAGTGAGGTTCCAAGGTCTAAATTTCCAACTCTATGGACTCTCTACTATCTAAAACATGCAAAGGTTTTCTTTTACTTGGTTTTTTTGGATGCTTAGATATGGTCATACGACATTCCCAAAATTTTGAAAACTATGAATGCTTACGTAGTCTATATGACATTGCCCAAATATTGAAAATCACAGATTTTAGGTATAGTCTATACAACATTCTCCAAAGTATAAAAATTTGGAATGCTCAAATATCCAATCTTCTAGATATTCATTGAAATAGCAAGACAAAGAAAGATGGATTTTATTTATCTAAATTTATTAAATTACGCCAATAGAAAATATGTAAGACACGGTCAAATGACAAAAAAAGCCCCATTAATGGTTATGAATACATAAATAGGCACAATTAAATGCTATTGAAGAACAACATAAAAGCACCATTCCTAGCAATTAATGAAGAAAATACTAGTGTTATGATTTAGATGAAATTTCACTTAGAATATATCTCCAACGTTATGTTAGTAACTACTTTGTAATACACACACATGCCGTTTTAGGATTTTTTAGGTTAATAAATGGTTGGGTGTTACATCCTTCATTAGTTAACTTAAAGGTTTGACAACTTGGACAAAATTAGGAATAAAGCATCTCAAGATGTTGATATTTCTAAAGAAATACTACATCTCCTTTTCATCAATAAAAGTAAACCCTTGAGTGTTATAAACATCTCAAGACCAATTTTAACACCCTTTTGAGACACATTGTGACCCAAAAGTTTTCCTTCAAACAATGAAAGTAGGCTTCTTAGGATTTAGTGGTATGTTGAACTTAGGACACCTAAGGAGGAATTTTCTAAGGCTGTCAAAACGACTGTCTCATTCTTTGGAAAATATTATAATATCATCAAAGTAAACTATAATGAATTCCTTCTCAAACCTATAAAACTAATTACCATGGAACAATGGAAAGTATTTACAACATCATTCTTGTGGTGTGTGCAAGTCTATGAGTGATAAAAATATCTTTATGGTTATCAATGAGCTTGAAGGTTATCTAGTTTTAACCTAAAGAATACATCCAACGCAATATCATTTGGGATTTAGAGACTTGTAGGATTTCCTCCATGGATTGGATAGTATAGTTATCTTTCAACAACATTTTATTCAAGTGTCTAGAATTAACTCATAATCTATTGTATTTCTTTTTTCATAATTAACACTAACTTGGACTCCCACTAAGAGTAGTGAACATGATAACTTACACTTGTAGCTTCAATCATATCTTATTTTCCTCTAACGGTCCATTGTAAAGTTTGGTTATTCTTTCTTTCTTTAAAAAAGGATTTGCATGTGGGATAATGGGTATGACATACACAATTTGCTCCATATTAAAGACTTTGATGTCTTTGCAAGACCATGCAAAAAGAACCTTAAACTTTGGATATTCTTCAGTTCCTTGATAAGGGTGGCTTCTAAACCTTACTAATTGATTCATTGATTTCTGTACGTGTAAAAGTGGAAGTTCATTTGAATTGAACATGTATTCCAATAGAGATAACCAAAGGGGTATTTATTGGTTTTCAATTTGACGATTCCATTGGTCATTTGAAGGCATCAATCAATCAATCATCCATTGTCTAAGCTAACTAACTAATTACACATAATGATAATGGGAAAATGACCCTTTACTTAATTTTGTAGTACTTTTAACATATCCAAAAACAGTCCATGAAGCTTAAAACAATTATACAACTAACACAATGACACTAATAAGTTTCTTTTTTTTTGTAAGTTGAGTAGGGCCTTTTCTATTAACATAAAACAGTATTTACAAATATCATGGTGGTCTCACCCCGCCCCGGAGGGAAACCAGGTATCTTGACCACCCAGAGTTTTCACAACAAACAAAATTTAAAGTATCCAACTGTTCAAACCATACTTCATGTCCTGATACTATTTCTATATCCATACTATTGCCAATATACTGCTTCCTATAGATAAAAACAACAACAGAGTTCATGCCTACAGTAAAACAGAAAACGAGACAGATCTCAAAACAGTAAAAAAAGCCTTTGAACACTACTTATCAGGCTCAGTTTGCTGGACTTTTTCTTTCTTCACCAGCACACCGCTTGCCACGAGCTGATGCTGCAGGTCCTCCAGTCTTTTTTCTTGCAGGAGCATGGTTATGACTATGTCCTTCAATTTCTTTTTCACATTAGGTAGACTCTGAACCATCTCAGCCATCTCTTTGGCTACCTGTTCTAAAGCTTTTTCCATAAGCCTTTTCATGACCCAATACAAGTGAAGAGACTGCTTGTAGAGGGTCATTCTCCCTCTGGTATGGCCAGGGTCAGGCATAATAGCAATCCAATCTTCCATCTCTTCTTCAAATTGAGCCTGAATGGCTTCTTCTTCCCAATGCTCCATAATTCTTCTGATCTTGGGGTTAGAATTCTCCCTATATTCCTGCTCAGCAATTCTGATTCTGTCTGCAATTGTTTGTCTTGTCCGCCGGTTACCGTTTCCCGCATCCGGCTCAGCTTCCGCCTCTAGGGTTGCGCTGCACTGATGCCCCCTCCGTCCTCTTCTCGCCGCCGGGTCCTTTCTCCGGCGCCCACCTCGGCCCCTTCGGCCTCTTCCTCCTCTGCCTCTGCCGCGCGGGCCTCCCCTGCCCCTGCCTGTGGAGCGACATGCGCCTTCCTCTGCATCCTCGCTGTCTTCCTCTGGTAGCCTTTTCCATGCCTCCTCTTCCTGAATTCCCTGCTGCTCCTCGCTCTCCTCCTCAGATATCTCTAGAACCTGTATATTCAGATTCCCTTCATCCTCCATTTTTCGCTTGCCCTTCATGTCAGCTGCGGGTTTGCGCTGGTCTTCAGTCCCCCCACTGCGCGTCCATCTCCTCACGCTCCCACTTCCTTCCGCCTCCATTATCCTCCTTCCTCTACACTTTACGTCTCCCTCTTTCCTTACGGGATCCTCCAGACTACACCACCTCTCAGGGTATCTGCCAGCAGGTGTCTTACGCTCCTCACAACAAATATCCCGACGCCTTCCTTCGTTCTTTAATTGCGCCTGATCTTTGGTATCATTACCGGTGTTGTAATTGCATATATGCCCGAGACCCGCAACATGATGTATCAGCCACCTCGCCGCCCTTCCGTCCTGTCCATTAAACAGACCACCTGCTCTACTGAGCCAAGGACCTGCACCCATCCTCTGCCGGCCGCTCCACTTACCTATTGCACTCATGCCTTGATCGCCTTCGACAGTGACCATCTTCGTGCGACGCCGAAACATCAATGTCCTCTTTGCCAACTCATCCAGCGCGATCGGGCGTACACTAATAAGTTTCTTTGTCATATCTATGTTATGTAATTTTTTATGGTAGGTGAATTAAAGGGGAGCAAGAATAGATCGTAACTAGTGATATATGCAATTTATTCACCCACACCATCTTACTCTTTACTATTTCTTGAGATTTTTTCTTTGTGATAGAGTAGCACCATGCTTGTGATTTTTCATCACTTACTACACCATACTTCTCTTATGTAACTATCTATTGTAACCCCATTCCTTAATTATTTGCTTTGTGTTAAACACACAACATGCTAATTTATCAATGAACATGCCACACGTTCTTGATGCCAACTCATTAACTAAGATACCATGAAACTAGAATGACATCTCTGAACCACCACATTAATGCCACATCAAGACCTAGAGGGATCAAGTGGATGTCATTATAAGTGATCAAAGGGGATCAGGTCAACTTAAGTTGCACAAAAAGGGACAAGGTTAACCATGTTGGGTTAATTTTGACTTGCAAAGAGAGTGGTTAGGTTAACCTTGATACAATTAATGATAGGTGTTAGTGGGTTTCCTATGCAAGGGTTAACAAGAAACCTTTTCCTACGGTGGTTTTAGTAGGCTAACAACAAAATGAGGTTTAAAACCCTAGATGTTGTAATAATGATTAGCCGCTGGAATAACATATTTGTGTAACTAAAAGAACATAATAGAAAATTTGAACAAAACACATAAAATGAAAAGATAATAGAATTGCTACACCTCCATACCCAATGAACAAGATTTTTATTAAAGATATAAATCACCTATGGAGAAGTTACACAAAGGTGGCTCACAATATCCTCCTTGGGAGGGCTTTTTTATGAGCCCCAGAAATGGGTAATTATATGGGCTTATTCGGCCTCTTATTTTGACTTAATCCACCATTCTCATTAGTTTGTTGCATGTTTTTGAATATATTTATGCTAATAGAGTGAATTGGGTTAGTCACTTTTCCATGTAGTCTAATGAATGTTTTATGCAGATTTTTTGGACAATTTTGGACAAAGTCAAGGAATTTATGAGCAAATCGCAGCCAAAACTCGAGGAAAATAGGGAAGCAGATTTGTAGGGGGGGTGTCTCCTTCATTTATGACCCCTTCCCTCGAATCCTCCATCAACAACTCAGAGCACAAAGGTCCACATTGATGATTCCAAGGGGCATTCGAGCAAGTAAAGTAGGACTGTTGTTTATCTTCAGTTCTAGGAAGCCGAGTTCCTTGATTTTAGGAGGATTGTTGGAGGTCCCCATTTGTATAAATAAGGAGGCTTAGAGCCTTAGTAGGTTAGCCAGTTATTAATATATTTTCGCACTTTTCTGCAACATTGTGTTCAGCTCATTTTCGAGTTCCTTTTTGAGAATAGTTTATGTAATGTAACTGCTATTTTTGATAATGATGATGAAACAGTTTTTAAGCTAGCACTGATCTCTTTTAGAGGGTTTAATCTCTTGGGTTAGGGCCCAAACCAAGCTTCCCAACACCTCCTGTTGTGTACTTATATGTTTTTACTTCATTTCATGAGTTAGTTTCTGCTGCATAGATTCATTTTACTTGGTTACATTAGGTTGCTTTTGATGGTTAATATAGTTGTTTTTGTTTCAAGTTGCTTAAGTAAGTTGCTGCAGTGAAAAAATAAGATTCAAAAAGGCTAACAACAGGCCCTGATCTCGTTTCTCCCTTCCTGGGACTATGATTTGAGGTCAGAGCACTGCTGCTGCCACCAAAAACACAGTTTTTGCTCTTCCATGCAACTGCTAGTGTGATAACTTGATTTGGGAAAGTTGATATTGGTTCAGATTCAATTGCTTAGATAATTTCCTGTTCTTTTACCATAGTTCTCCCGCATGCTCTTCTGTTCATCGGTTATTGTTCAACATTTTCTGTTTGTAGGTCAGAAATTAGGTCAAGCTAGACAAAGTTCTGTTTTCATGGTGTAGTTAGTTCTTTCTTTGGTCAGTTTTGATAAGTAAATGTGCAGATCTCTTGCAGGACATCTCAGCTCACCATACATCCATAGAATAGCCAGCACCAGCCCACTTCTCACAGATCTCCAAACTCATTCGCTACATTTCGCCAATTTGCCCTAATTCCTGCGTTTTTTCCATAAAGCTGCTTTCTTGCCATTTAAACAAATCCAACCATCACGTTCATTCTTAATCTTCCTTGACAAGTTCTAGACACCTCAACACCTTCATCTAGCCTTCAGTTCCCCTTTCCCATCATTTTTCCACCTTCACACCTCCAAAAATAGCTCTCGGACTCCTCCTGTAGATCCCTTGCAGCCTCTTGTAGAATTTCCTGTGAGTGATTTTTCAAAGTCCAATCCCTATGAAAGTCTCCAGAAGGGTACTAGGGGATTCTTAGGACCTCTCCACACCTTTCCCCACCTCTGCGACAATCAACTCCATCTTCCTTTTCCACCAAACCTCTGCAAAATCACAACTAGATAAATCACAAGCATAATAATCCCACATAAAAACACTCAAAAGTACAAAAATATGTTTTCTTCTCATTTCTTTTCAGAAGTAGCTTGAATAAATGCAATTTACCTTTTCAGTAGTCAATGGCATTCATTTCTTCAGTTTTCATCTCTTTTCTTACAAAAGTAGGGTTAATGAGTAAATTAGGGTTTGTGTTACATTTCAGTTCTTCTTCTTTTTCTGCAAACAGATTAGCCCCTGTAGAGTTAGTTTTCTTTCATAACAGTCAAATCTTCTTCTGAGAACTCATAGAAGTTGGCTTAAGCTCCTAGCGAACTTGCGCCAGCTGATCAAGTGAAAGCCTACAGTAAGAGCTAGTACTTGTGCATATAGCACTGTTGCTTCCAAGTTTGTTACGAACTATCAGGTTGATAAAAGTAAAGTAGGAAGCCCCAGGAGTTACATCATTATTGCTGTAATACTAGTGTTCACCACTTTTTGGCGTCGTTGCTGGGGAAGCGTCAGATTATTTTGTGATTACTGTTTTTCTTCTATTTTCTACTGCAACATTCTGCTAAGTAGTTTATTTATTCAAAAGTGGAGTAGTTGTTTTATTTCAATTCTGCAAAATTAGATTAGGCATTTCCTGCTTTCATTTCAATTATGGAATTTCATTTCAGCAAGTGTAGATTAGGCATTTCCTGCTTTCATTTCAATTCTGCAATTTCATTTTAGCAAAGTAGATTAGTCATTTCCTACTTTCAATTCAATTCTGCTATTTCCATTTCAGCAAGATTCATTTCAGTTAGTTGCAATTTGTTGTTCAATCCATTTCAGTTTTGCAGGTACAAGTAGAAAAAAACAAAAATCACCCAAAAAGAGATTTCCTTTCATGCCTCGTAGGAACAGAGACAATTCAGGAAAATTCCTACCCAACACCCCCACCACATCACTAAGTCACCCTTCTGTCTTCTTTGGTGCAGTGATCTAGAAGAACCTATAGGTAAACCTCCAGAGATATACGAAGATCCTATAATAGAAGAAGAGCAAGAAACCATTCCTCCTGAGACCATGGCTGAAAATAGAAACATTAGAGGAAATGGGGAAAGAATAGAGGGTGCCTTTCCTATCTGGGAGACCAATGGGGACACTAAAATGAAAAGCTTAAGTTCTTTAGCCTTACCTCACTTCCATGGATTGACTATTGAAGATCCTGATACCTTCTTGTTTGAATTTGTTGTTCTTTGTCGAACCTATGACTATGCAGAAGATGAGCAGAAGTTGAAACTATTTCCTTCTACCCTCAAGGATGCAGCATTGCGTTGGTTCATGGGGTTACCAGGAAACAACATCATAACCTGGGCTCAGATGCACCAAGCCTTTAACAAAAAATACCAGGACTATTGTAGATCAAAGGATACCAAGGAAGAAATCTTCCGAATGACCATGGGAAGTGATGAGTCCTTAGAAAACTATGAAGAGAGGTTTCAACTCAGTTATAAAAGGGCCAAGTGCACACTTGACCCCGAATCTCTGAAGTTGGTCCTGCTCAGAGGAGTCCCTGGAGACTTTCTAGATACCCTCCATTTGTTGGCTAGGGGAGACATCTACCAACTACCTTATGATGACATAAAGACTGTGTTTAAAAACCATTCCAAGTTAGCCAGAAAGAGAGGTAGGGGAAGTCAACCTTTAGCCACTACATCCTCATCTAGTTCATCCCTTAGAAGTGAATTTGAGAATCGGCTGGAAGATTTCAAGAGCGAGATGAGGCAGAGTCTTGCCATGCAAATGGATACCTTGCATATCAAAAGGAAACAAGAGGAAGCCGAGAGGGCTTTGGCCATCTTTTGTCCTAGGTGCAGTAGAAGGCACCCTCAGAATGAATGTCCATTGAACTCTATAGAAGTGTGTTCAGTCTGTGAAGAAGACCACCATACGAATCAATGCCCTTCCTTGCCGGGACTTAAAGTTGCATATAAGGGGGCCGAAGGAGCCACTAAACCACTCTATTTCATGAACGAAAGGAGGCCACGTGGGCCCAGACCTTACCAGCAGGGAATGCAAGGGACATCCCAGACCTATTACAACCCCAATCAAGCCACTTCCATGCCTTCTTGGGGTCCCCTTGCTCATCCTTCTTGGTCCACACCCCCTCCTTCATCATATCCATCTCAGTACCATGCTCAACTAGTTTCTCATTCGTTTCAACTTATGCTCAGCCACAACCTCAGCGGAATGCACCTCATCAGGGGTGGAGGCCCCAGTACAACTCTCCTCCCGCTCTTTTGCCTCCACCACCTGTTCAACCACGACCATTGCCTCCTGCTCCACCAAGGCAACCTCAACTACCTTCTCAACCGAACTCGAACCCCAATAACAGACAGGCCCAGCAGGTATATAGTGGAGAAACATCATGCCTGACCTATGCTGTAGAGATTCAGGAGATTAACCTATGATTTGGGAAGGTTCTCCCAGATAACCAACCTCCCCCTAAGGAGGATGAGGAAGAAAAACAAGAAAGTGAACCAAAAGCCATTCCACCATTTCCTGAGAGATTAACTGGAACCACATAACCGACCCCAGAAGAAACTGAACTTCTGGGAGAATTAAAACAGTTATGTGTAAAGATACCACTTCTCCAAGCCATAAAGGATGTGCCTATATACAACAAAATGATCAAGGAGAAGTGCTTCAGGAACCCAGGCAGGCGTAGGAGAGATGCTCCAACCATCAATGCCATAGGACAACTGTTTGACCTGATGTTGGGGCAGGTGATCTGTCCGAAATATCTAGACCCTAGAAGTCCTGTAGTCGATGTCCACATCAATGGCACCATAATCCCCCATACTCTGATTGATATAGGGGCTTCCATTAATGTGATGACCAAGGACACTATGCTCAAGCTCAACCTTCAGAGCTCCATGAGAAAGACCACAAGAGTACTGCAGTTAGCAGACTGCTCCATCGTGACCTTTGAGGGGATTGGGAAGATGTAATGGTCTCCATCGATTCTTGGGAGTAACCTACTGATTTCCTCGTTCTCCAGCCAAAGGCAAAGCTCACTGGGTATCGTCTCATCCTAGGAAGACCTTGGTTGGCTACTACAGATGCCTACATAATTTGTCGAGTTGGGAACATGACAATCAATAATGGGCATATGTCCAAGAAACTAGTCCTATATCCTCCTGCCTAACCTTTGTTAGAACATGATTTACCTCTCTGGTTGGAGGAGGAAGATGAGGATGAAGGAAATTCCGCATCATTGTGTACAATATGTAGAAATTTTGAATAATTTAACACATATTCAATGGAGATTATCCTGATCATGTACTATTGCGGAAAACATACACAATACATAAGCTCCTCTACGTTGATCATCAATATAGTAGCATC
>APFE031757060.1:115651-189768 GCA_000404065.3 Pinus taeda | reverse complement strand
ATTTATGAGAGAATATTTAGTTATCTGGAGAACACTAGTTGCATGCATGCATGCATTAACTAACTGAACTCACAATTAGTTCCTCCAACTGTTTGGAACTAATTTAACTGTACTTAACTTAGTTAACTGAGATAACTCATTACAACTCATTTGTATCTCCTTAATTAAGGGATAGCTTCCTCAATCAAAGGGATAATTTTTTCATGTCTTCACATAGACTTCATATTTGATTTTCTCCAACTAATTAACTCAAGACAAATTAATTAATTATTTTTCAAACAACTGTTGAGACCAAATTCTAATTTTAATTCTCAATTTTAATTTAGAGACTAATTAAAATTGGAATATATCCTAAAATGCTATTTATAGCAATTTTATTTGTAGCATTTCTATTTTTTTCTATTTCCAACAGAGTTGGAGTATATCCTGAAATCTTATTTATAACAATTCCTTTTTAGCATTTCTATTTTTAGCATTTCTTGTTGCCATTTTCAACACTCCCTCTCAACAAGAAAGGCATTCAACTTGAACCTAATCCTGAACCGTTGGAATGTTTTGCATTCAACACTTCTCTCAAGTTTTGTTGCTCCAGCAACTCTAGAAACAAAAATATCCAACCTGAATTAGAATGATGCCTCTGTCATCAAAGTCTCTTAATGTTATTGCCTCTGTTGACCGAAAACTCTGCACCTTTATGCCCTTCAGTATCTGACTACTCTAGCTTATATCACTTTGATCTCTAACTGCATCAATAACAATGATTCCTCCTGTTGCATCTGTGGTGTTGCTAGTCCTTTCTCCCAGCATTGCATCTACACTGCACCTCCTCTCATCTTGTTGCATCGTGTTGCCCAATGCTACAGTGCAATTCAGTTACTGATAACTAAGTAACTGATCTCCCAACTGACCTTCCTATTGGGTTAGAAACACCCTCTGATGCTGAAGCTCCCTCTGCCACTGACAAGTGCTCCCTCTCTGACCTCTTTGTTTCTGCAACAACTCCCTACACCTCGCACCATTGCACACCTCTCTATGTTATCCTGCATTGGTGCAACACTCTTGTGCCTCTCGCATTGGTGCAGCCTACTAGCTCTACATTGTCTTGGGACTCCTGCACTGTAGCTCTCTTTGTCGCTCCATCCACATTTGTCTCCACCCACTTAGCCAGTATTGCTACTACTCGTCAGGGCTCCCATAGCATGGTCTAATCAAAGAGGTTGGGTACCTAAAGGATCCTACCCCTATTTCAGCCTTCTTGGGACTATCACTCCACATCGCCCAACCTCCCACCTGGAGGTATGTGTTATAGCTCCAAATATCACCCTTTGTATTTGTGATGCTTGGTTTATGGCCTAGGGCAACCCCTCCTTCCAAACTTGGTCCAAATATTTTAAAAACAGTGTTTTACTCCCTGTACACTACTTTTCCCTGTGTTAAAAGCATGTACACATGGGTCAGTCTATAACCGACCTGCATATATGTGTTAAAACACTTTAAAAAATTAAATTTCCTTAACTGTGGGTAGAGATCATGGGTTCTACCTGTTGATTACCTATTAGTTCCTGTGGCCCAACTGTTCCCAACTGTTTCCCAACTAAAAAACTAATTTGGGAGAAGTATAAAAAGACTTCAATGGGAAGGCCTTAAGGAGGAGAGAAATGATAGAATTACTATATTGAGATTATCCCCTAATCAAGTCTGAAGAATCCCTGTGCTTCAAGCACTTCCCCAAGTTCAAGAAACCCTTGTTTCCTTGAGTTTTGATGTTCTCTCATATGCTTGGAGATATCATGGTATTGGTTATGGAAGGAGGCTGTTGAAGACTGGGACTAGACAGACCTGGAGGATGGTTCCGCTTAGAGCCAGAAGAGGAAGACTTAGGTGAACTCTTTCCATGTTTTTATTATAGTTTTCCACAATAAAAGAAATGATGTCTTGTTCCTGATATCAACTTTGTTTATTCATCTCATGTTGTTGTTATGGTTTATATATGAATGACTATTTCAATCTATAACTAACCATCTACTTATATGATATAAAGTTGATTTCACTATAATGCATTATCTATATGATGCTATGTGTATTCGAATTGGTTGATTTTCACGTTCGAAGATCATCAGGAGTTGCAGAGGGTTTGAACCCTGGCTGGAACTACCCAAACGAAGGACATCCGGGTATGTTTATCCTCACATAGTTAGTTTGTTTAAGCATGTTGCCTGAGTGTTATGCTTGTTTCTTGTTGTAGATTACTCCTGCTCTGCTAGGGTTCTGACCCAAATCCCTAGGGGATTTATTCCCTCAACAGAATTGGCAACTCTATTGGGGATAACAATATTGTTATTCCTAGTTTGGGTTATTTAGTGCTAATCAAGGCTCAGTTCTTAGTTTGCTTGTTGTCACTATACTGCCTGCTCCTGTAGGAACTCAAACTTCAAGTCTAGTATTTTTCATCAGGCCTCATTTTTTATTTTTCTTGTAAAAATTCATATACGCACCTTTGTCTGTTTATAGAAGTGTACACATGCTTGTTTTTGTGAACTGAAACCGCGTATATGCGAGTTTCTTTTGGCAAAATCATGTGTACACCTAACTGTGTGGAGACATAGTCGCATATACAAATTTTTTTGCATGAATTTTTCAAATCTTTCTTTCTAGAGAAGTTTGTTTCTTGGTCTGTGTGGTTTCTGAGTGGTCAGTTTCTATTTTCAGAATTCAATTTTTCAGTGAGCTTACTGTTACAAATTCTCTCCTACTTTGAAAAGTTTTTGGCCTCGAATTGCTTTACAGTGAGTCTTATGATTTGTGTTTGAACACACAAGGCTTCTTATAGAGGTTCTTAATCGTTTTTGTCTTCTGGAACAAAAGATTGTCTGCAATCTTAGTTTCAAACTCGATTTTAATGGTTTTCTTGCTTTGCTCCCCATCAATTTTGTGGCCATTCACCTTTTCTTTCTTTTCGAAAGTTTCTTGTTGATGAATTTGAAAGTGTGTCTTTCCTGATTTCTTGATCAGATTCTCAAAGCTCTTTTTGTTGTTGTTGGATCATCTAGTGCAAGTTGAAACATCTATTTTGTTCAAGTTTTCATTCATGTTGAATTGATAACTTACAATGTTTCCTTGTGATTTGCTTTTGGTCTTTGAGTTTTTGATGGCATTTCGAGTGCTTTTGAAAAGTTGTTTTTATCATTTTTCTGGAAATGAAAAGTGCTTCAAAAACATTGTTTTTGCTTTCTTTGCCGAATTTGAATTTGGTTTCTTTCTGTTTTAGAAAGTGATTTGAGATCTTTTTTATTAGTACTTCTTGTTTGGGAAAGATTTTGCGTTCAAAATTCATATTCCTTTCAAACACTTAAGTTGGCTTATAAACAAATTTCTTTCATCTCTTCTTAGAGTAATCTAGAATTTTGCATTATCATGTACACTTTGCATTAGGCTAGTTTTGCATTATTAAAGCATCAATAGATTTTTAGTTTTTGTGAGTGTGAATTTTGCTACAAGAAAAGAAAAAGAAAAAGTTTTTTGCTTTATAGAAGTTTCTTAGAACCCAAGTAGAAGTTTCTTTTCATCAAAGAACAAACAAGTGCATTGCATATTAGTTTTTCATTAATTTCTTTTGTGTCATAAGAACACCATCAGTTTCACTTCCATATTGTCCCTTCGACTTAGAAAGAACAGCCAGTTAAAATCAAGTGCTTAATAAAATAAACTAGAACTTCTTATATTGTCAATCAGATACACCAACAAGTTTTAGGTTTATTTAGGGACTTGATTAGGTAAGAGGAGAGTAAAATCTCCAAGGCCACTCTAAATTGTGAAACATAGAAGTCTGAATAAAGAGTGAAATCCAATAGCATTAAGGAGACTGAGAAAGCTCCGTGACTGGGAGTTAAGCATGAGGGTTTGTGAAGATAAGGACGAGAGATACCCCCTCTCTTACTTGTCGGTCTTACCCCACGACTGTTCCGCCCGGCTTCTAATATGAGTTGGTATTTTTAGTTGCCAATCCTAGGGATCTACATAGGTGGCTGTGGAGGGGAATCTCGCGGCACCTGAGGTTGACATTACATCACATTCAATGGTACTTCTGGTGGGCACCCTTGCAAAGCTTAAGGGCTTGCACCAGCAAAGGTTGTTGTCTGGAGGTCAACGTAACTACCTCTGATACATTCGCTAGTAGACCTGGGGCGTAATTACCCCAGTCTATTTTTGGAAGGGCCTGTTTAGTCACTTTCTTGTATTTTGGTGTCCAGTCCTAATCACCCGGAGCGGAAATACTTGGAATTTGTTTAATTGTTGAATTATTTAGGGACATTTTTTAGTGTGTGTTTTGTGCTCCTGGTCAGCCTAGTTTTCAATTTTCTTGAGTTTTTAAGTTGATCTTATTAAAATAATTCAATATGGTTAACCGATCACTTAGACGGTCCCATACACTTTGTGGGCTTTCACCGGCGAGTCCAAAGCCTTCTCCTAGAAGGCGCAGGAGCAATTCTACCAGTGGTAGCTAGCACATCATAGATTGATCCTCCGCTTGGGGGAATTAGTGTACAAGGTAGACCTAGTACTACCACAGAGTTAGGGAGGAACACGCCAATTCTTTCTCAAGTACTCTTCCCATCGGAAGATAATATTGAGGTAGAAGAACATTCACAGTCAATTGCAGCTCTGAATTCTTCTCTCGCTTCTGATCATCCAAACGTATTGTTATACATTGGAACTTTGACATACAGGCCTTCAAGCCCAAGTCCACATGCAAACATCCATTCGTTGACCACTACTGGAAGCATGGCATCCACCACATGTGCTATGAGTATGCAGACTCCTATATCAGATACAAGGGGGAGGAGTTATTTCCATCCCTTCTACATCTTTATTTGGGTCTACTGCCAGCACATCCCTTTTTGGGTCTACTTTCATTCCGTCGATGAGTTGAAATTCCCAAGCTCATGCATCCAGTTTTGGATTCTTCCCTTTTGGAATGCCCTCTCAAGGTATTCCTTCATTTCCATTAAGTGTACCATTAACTACCTCCACGTCCATGATGAGTGGATTGGCCTCTTTTCATGGTTTCCCCTTTGGAAGTGGTCATATACCAGATTCCAAACCAACGGTAGGCTCTACGCCTTTTCCTTTCATGGGTCAACGTACTAATCCTTTTCAAAGTTGGACCAACCCTGCAGTTAGTGGGATAGGAATTGGGAATCAGTTTTTTGGCCAACAAGGGAATGCGTCGTATTCCTCAGTTAATTCATTTCGAAGTTTTCCACCCTTAGCTAATGCTTGGAACCCTTACCAGTGGCTGTCATCTCCTTACAATAATTTATTAGGGGGAAACTTTTCCGATTAAGGAGGTTTTTCGGCTGGAGTTGGTCAAATTCCAAGTTTCGCTAGACCATAAGTTTAACCTTTTCATTTAGTAGGTTCTACCAATTACTGCAGGCAACCTAGTGCCTTTCAAAATCCAAGTCATTCTTTTCAAACTTTCGGGAACCCCACCCAATCTGGGTGGAATCCCCAAGTTCCTTCGAGACTTCCCTTTTTGGCCATGCCTAATCTGCCAGACTTGACTAAGTTGACAAATGATCCAATCAGATACAATCCATCTTGGCCTCCAGTCCCAACCAAACTTCCATCAGATATTCCAAAATTCGAAGGGAAGAGTGGTGAAGACCTAGGTGACCATGTAAGTTCCATTTATGGTGCTCATCTAACTCCCTAATTGATGATTCGATTAGGTTGAGACTATTTCAGTGCACCTTAACTGGGAATGCAGCTAAGTGGTATATAGAGTTTTCAGGGGGAACCTTTACATCTTTCGCCGACTTGGCTAACATTTTCTTAAACCATTTTCAATTGCCTATCTCTTACGAAGCCAGAACTGAACTTCTGGCCAATTTTCATCAGGACACGGCTACTCACATTTCAGATCATATCCAAAAATGGAGACGGAAAAAGAGGCTCATTAAAACTGAAATTCCACCTGAATTCCACCTCAAATGGTGTTTTAAATCATTACAACCTGAGATCTCCAAGGATGTTTCTATGTCCGAAGTTTATTCTAAAGAGCAGGCTATCTTTCACTCCTAGCAGTTAGAACTGATATATTCTTAGTCTAGGACTCTACAGAAGATCTTGCCTGATGCTCCTAGATCCACGATTGATATAGCCAAATCCAAGCCAGGCCCACATGCTAATGGTATTGTTGGATCGATTGATGCGAATGCGGTGAACATTCTAAGCCAATTGCAGCAGTTGTCTATACAAACTGCTTCTTCCAATCAAGTTGCACCGTCTACTCCTACACCTTCTTAACCTTCTTCTGTAAATGTCGTTCAAGCTTCTAACCCCAAAGGAAATCAAAATTCCAATGGGAAGAAGAAGGGACGAGGTAAAAAGAAGAATCAATATGGGAAGAGTAATGCGAACAAACCCGACAATAATGTTGGTGAAGGTGGAAAAGAGTCTAAGAAGAAAGTTAAGTTTCCATGCAAGTTATGCAATGGAGACCATTTGACTCATTTCTGCCAAAAAATTCAAGATGCTTAGTGCTTGTTAATGTAGCAAGGGTCTCCTAGCTCCCAAGTTGTCTTAACTAACCCTTCCCCCAAAGGTAGTAGTTTCTTGCTGGTGCGATTTCAAACCCTAGTACCTCTGCAGGGGGGAACCTGGAGGGGGACAATTCCTCAAATGTTTTCATGATGGGTTCTCACATCAATGTGGCTACACGGTAACGTGAGTATCGTGAAGCTAAAACATCCAAGGATAAATTTGTTCCCGGAACTACGGATCCACTTCATATTGAGATACCCTCTGTCGAGTCTATACCTCATATACCAAAAGGTTTCGTCAAATGTGTGACTATCAACCCTAATACTAGGGCAGCCCAGAACTACTCCATTGTGGAAGATCTGGCTCAAATTCCATGTGCTATGTCTGCTTTAGAGGTACTCCAGTCGTGTCTAGCTCAACGAAGTGCTTTGCTTTCAACGATCAGGGCAGTTGATCCAAACAATTCTTTAGTGCTCACTTTTGACATGCTCAATGTCAAAAATAGACTTCCTCATCATATGGCTATTCAAATAAAGTTCACTTACCAAAAAACTAATATTTTTTTAACAGTTATAGATGAGGGAGCTTCCACATGTGTAATGTTTATGTCATGTTGGAAGGCCATTGGATTGCCTTCCGTTGTTCCTTCACCCACTCTCTTGACAACATTTGATGGGCATTCTCATAGGCCACATGGGATTATCCCAACCTTTCCTATATGTGTTGGACGAAAGGTCATTAATATCGACGTAGAAATTGTTGATGCTGACCTATATTACAACCTCCTCTTAGGACGAAATTCGATTTATGAAATGGATGTCACCTTGTCGACTCTGTTTCGAGTCCTTTGATTTCCTCATGAGGGAAAAATTGTTAAGGTTGAACAATTGGATTATTCTCCAGTTGACCTTCAAGCAACTTCAGAGTCTATTGTTCCACTGGTGGATAACCCCCGTCAACCTATTGAGAATCTAGGAGTTAGGATGTATTCTTCATTGATGGGTACATTTGATCTTCCAACTCCTATAGTTAGAATCAAGGACATTTCGTCCTCCAAAGAGTCTTCACGGGAAGAGTTCTTGCGGGCTTGTTATTTTTTAGACCCTTGGACCTTGCCTTCACCTACGACCACATTAGATGAAGGACGAGTCAGTGGAATGGCATTCCCTATGTTTGCAGCAGAGCTTAGATATCAGTCTATTGTTAGCTCTGTAGACGACCATCCTACTTCTTTTTCGGAGGAAGAGTTAGATGGTGATGTGGCCCCAGCTTGGACCCTTGACTCTACTTCTATTACGGATTGCTTAGATATGGTTTTACAATCTGAGGAAGCAATCTTAGAAGCAATGATGGGTGTAGATCGACCTTGTGAAGATTTACACCATCATTCATATTTCTTCCCCCATTGCAAGAAGTCGAATCCAGGTTCTCCAATCTTCTTACTAGTGATGTTTGTATGGTTTCAAACCCTTTGGCTCCAGCACACATCCGCGTCGAAGGTAATATGTCAGTCATTTCAAAAACCGTACTATAAACATCTATAGGAACCCTAATGTGATAGAAAATGTCTTCATTGGAGCAGAATGTTCCCTGAAGAGATTCAAATTTACACCGACCTCTTTAAAGAGTATTGGGATGTATTTGCTTGGTCTTATGAAGAAATGCCTAGTATTGATCCATCCATCATTTATCATGAGATCAAGATGCATGAAAATGCTAAGCCGATTCATCGGAAGCTTCCATTGGTAAATCCTAGGAAGGCAGCAATTATTAAAGCTGAAGTAGAAAAGTTGCTCAAGGCGGTTTCATATACCCCATTCCTCTAATGGATTGGGTTTCTAATCTAGTCTTGGTTGATAAAAAACAAGGAATGATTAGAGTGTGTATTTACTTTATGGATTTGAACAAATCTTGTCCGAAAGATAACTACCCCACACCGTTTATTGATCAGATAGTCGATGAATGTGTAGGTAATGAAATTTTTTCCTTCATGGACAGATTCTTCAGTTATAGGTTGATATCTATCCGTCCAGAAGACCAACATAAGATAGCTTTCATATGTCCCTATGGTACCTTTGCATACAAAAATATGCCTTTTGGTCTTAAAAATGTTGGAGCCATGTTTCAGCAGGCCATGTCGTACACTTTCCACGACATCAAGCATGTCATCGAAGCATACTTGGATGATTTATCTACTCGTTCTCGAAAGAGAATTGATCATCCTAGTTATCTTCGGTTGGTTTTTGAGAGATATTGATTTTACAAGATCCGGTTGAATCCAAATAAGTTCATTTTCGTTGTTAGGGTTCATTGTTTCAACTAAATGGATTCAAGTTAATCCCTTCAAGGTAGAGGCAATAGTTCAGTTGCCTCCCCCGTCTTCCATCTGACAACTTCAAAGTCTTCAGGGGAAGGCAAATTTCTTAAGACGGTTTATAGCAAATTATATTGAGATAAATAAAGGATTTATGCTTTTTCTCAGGAAAGGAGTTCCATTTTTATGGGACGACTTTGCGCAACGATGTTTTGATGCCTTGAAGGAGGCGTTAATCTCTGCCCTGCTTTTCAGTCTACCAGATTATGATAGAGATTTCCTTTTATATCTTGTAGCCGTAGAATCAACCATAGGTATGGTTCTGGTTCAGGAAGATGATGCTCTCACGGAGCATGTGATTTACTACTTGAGTCAAGGCTTGGTAGGCCCTAAACTATGCTATTCTCCGGTTGAGAAATTAGCCTCGGTAGCTATCCATGCCATCCAACTGCTTCGCCCTTATATTCTACTAAGAAAAACAATTGTCTTAGCGGCAGTCAATCCTTTCCAATTTTTCCTCAGTAGGCAAGTGATTGGGGGAAATACAATCAATGGATTGTTATTTTACAAGAATTTGATGTCAAGTTCTTGTCGGCCAAGTTTAAGAAATCATTGGTTTTTGCATAATTAATTTCCAAGCTACCTTGTGGAGAAGATACTGTTTATGAGGAAAGCCTCCCCGATGAACATATGTTCCTCATCTCTTCACAAGATCCCCGGTATGGAGATATCATAATCTATCTCCATACTTCGAATTTCCCTCCTTCTTCCTCCAAGGATGAACGTCGAAAATTACGTCACCTAGCTAAGAACTATGTCGTCATTGGTGATACATTTTATCGCTGAGAGGCTGATTCAATCCTTAGGCATTGTTTAACCTTAGTGGAAGCAGAGCCTATGCTTAATTATTGCCACAGTGGAGCTTATAGTGGTATTCTTTCAAGGCTTGCTACAGCCCAGAAAAATCTTGCGTGTCGATTACTTTTGGCCTTCGCTTTTCAAAGACTGTATTGAACCGGTCAAACGTTGCCACCCTTGTTAAGTTTATACTCAGAAGATGCGTGCACATCTAGCTCCTATTTTCCATGTTATCACTATCGGTCCTTTTGAAAATTGGGGTATTGACTTTACTACTTGTAATCCGCCTTTAGCAGTGAATCACAAGTACATTATAGTGGTTGTAGACTACTTTACGAAGTGGGGTGAGGCCATGCCCACTTATAAAAATGATAGTGAAACAGCGGCATTGTTCCTCTTCAATCAGATTATTTCTCATTTCAGTATCCCAAGAGAGATTGTCACTGATCATGACAGTCATTTCCAGAACCAATTGATGTCCGAATTGGCTCTTAAATTGGGCTTCCGGCAGGAGCATTCGTCTCCATATTATCCTCAAGCCAATGGGAAATTCGAAGCCATGAATAAGTCCCTCAATATGATCCTGCAAAGGACAATTGACAAAAATTGCTCCAATTGGCATCTCTTGTTGTATCTGACTCTCTGAGCTTACCGAACCTTGATAAAGACTGCCACCGGTTTTACACCTTTTCTATTAGTTTACGAGCTGGAATCTATTTTTCCTGTTGAGTGCGAAATTCCATCCCTTAAGATGGTTGTTGAGCTCCTTCGAAAGACCTCTAGTCTCAAAGAGCGCCTCCTTCATTTGGAACATCTCGATGAGCAGCGTTGAGATGCTGCCATAATCAATGAGGCTCATAAGAAAAGGGTTAAAACACAATATGATAAAGTTGTCTGTCCTCGAGTCTTTTCTGAAGGCAACCTTGTCTTAGTCTATGACCAAGATAAAGACACCTTGGGGGCAGGCAAATTCAATTCTATGTGGTATGGTCCCTTTATAGTGAAATGAGTTTTAGAAAAAGGGGCTTATGAATTAGTTGATTTTGAAGGGAACAAGTTGGCGAAGCCCCGAAATGAGCTCTACCTCAAGAAGTACTTTGCTTAAGTTATGGCTGAGAAAATGGCTTCTTTGTATATTTTGTATTTTCGTACACATTCTATCAGGATTTTTTTGTGATATCGACACCTTTTCTTATCTTCTTTGGCATGTGTTAATGGATGACTTGGTCTATTTTGGATTCGTTGATGGTGCTAGTCAGCACACTCGGAATCTTGCTTCTGCAGCTTGGGTGATTTATTATCCATCTGGTCAGTTGATGGTGTCAACGGGAGTATGTATTGGTTCTGCGTCAAATAATATTGCCGAATATACTGTCGTCATTAATTTACTATTTGAAGCTATTTCTTATGGAATTGATTCATTGGTAGTGTATCTTGACTCACAGCTGGTAGTGTCAAAATTAAATAACATTTATCGGGTTCAGGATCCTTATTTATATCGCTAATTTTTGAGAGTGAGGGTGTTGCAAAGATCATTTGTTTTTATTACTTATTTGCACATTCCACGATCTGAAAATTCATTAGTGGATTCTATTGCTAATCAATAATTAGATTGGCATATCATTCATTCATCAAGATAAAAACAAACATAAAAAAATCTAGAATTGTATATATATCATAAAACCGCCCATGTGTACATAAAGTGTTTCAAAATTAACATACAAAATCAGGACTAAATGCTCATAATCATGTCCAGTATATCTAATGACCTGGCTCAAGATGAGCAGCTAAGTAGGTGACTACTGCTTTGGCCACACGCTGAAAAAGTTGAACCCAGTCGTGTGGTACTCCTACAGCACGACGTTACATATCCTCAAGTAGATCTTCTATAGCCTCCATCAGTACTCGGTGAGTCAATCTCACCAAGTTTCATTGGATTACATATAGGACCCTCTCTGTCTCTGCAGCCGCCCATTCAACACCTCTTCTGCGACGCCTGTACTGTGGAAATCTGTCTGGTCGTACCAAACCCACATATCTTCAAGTTCATTTTCATATTTAAAAAACATAAAAAAATCTTTAAAATTGATAAAAACTTAAAAAATGGTTACCTGTCTCTCCCCATGCGGCGTTTGGTGGCAGCACCAAGTCCGGATCTCCTTTGAAATCCATGCTAGAATAGGGATAGTCATCCACAACGATGATTTTTTGTTCCCACCAGGAGAATAATTCATCATCGAAAGCAATCCTCGTCACGTCTTCGCCTCCAAGGATTTTCATTAGGTCAGCCCACCTTCCCACCCGAGGGTCTTGGGGGCTACTAATAGAAACTGATACTCTAGGACGTAGCCCTAGAACCTTCTCGAAGAAGGAGCACAAAATGGTCCCATATCCAAAATTCTTGGTCTGTCCTTTCTGACTGGAGGACAACTGGCTCTTCATGTTGTTAAGAAGAGGTGTACACCAATCAAAAACTATAGGAAGACACTCCACGACCAAGCTCATGGATAGTCATGACACTTTGTGCAATGAGGCTGATTCATTTATCATGGCTATGGTGAACAGTAAGATCATCAGGGACAAACTCTCTACTTTTTTATTGGAATTTGGCTTCCAATTTTTTGAGGATGCCCTGGACAGTATATATGCACATAGTCTTCCACTGAAAGACTACCTCGTGTTCGGTCAGTCGAGTGTACAACTTCTCCTCTCCGAGAGAGACCATTGATAAAGTAAATTTCCTCTACCTCCATCCTCAAAGGCATTTGATCAATCATAAAATCATCATCTTTGACACTCCAATAGTGGATTAACATTTCAAGCAAGCGGGTGTTGGCCTTCACATTTGGCATTTTGAAAATTTTCAATAAACCGCATCCCCTCAATGCATCTAAGGCCTAATGATCATTCATAACTTCATTATCAATGGTAGTATGCTCCCTCTCTCTCTAGGTGATTGTCATCCTGAAAGAAAATTCATTTCCAACCGTTAGTTTTTTGTGTTTAAATTTCAAACCATGTATATGCGGGTCCCTTTCATACACAGTCACATGTAGGGCCTGCGTATACGCAGGTTTATAATATCCAACCCGTGTATACGTCGCATTGAAATTTTTCACATAAATTCCTACAGTGAAATCTCAATTAAAATTTCTAAAAACAATCATAAAGTAATGCAAGCTATAATTTGGGGTTACCTAATGATTTTTATCCAATTCAAACGGTCCAATACTTTGGGGGGCAAGTTTACTCTTTTTTCTCCACAACTTTTTCTCTCAACACAAATGGTGAGTCAAAAAGTCATTTTGTAAGCTTTGAAAATGTCAATGTTTTTCAAAACTTTATTTTTTTTCATCTCATGAATCTTTTAACTGTACGATAGCATTCTTTTATTCTTTTTCCAGCTTAAAGAAAAAGACAAAAAAAAGTACATATTCCAAAAAGAGTGGGAACGGGACAACATTTCCATATATTGTTGGCAACTAGAGTCAGTCATGTCGCCCTTGAAAAAATCACTAAAAAGAAAGTCTCTCCTCCATTTGGGCAGGATTTAGTTTCACTTAGGTATGTCGTAACCATGTTATTGAATCAGCTCTCCTCCGATGGTTATCTCTTCCAATCATATGGAGAGTTTGTTCATGCCTCCTGCATGATGAACTTATACAGAGTTATCATATGCTACCACATGGTCATCATTGAGTCGTGATTTTGTTCAAGGGAAGTAAGCCTCGGTCGGCCTCTCTGTGGTGTCCCTTGACCTATTTTTCAGTCGGCCATCCCTAGTTGTCAGTGTCTTGTCTATCATCTCATCAGTTATATTGGTCCTTTACTCGTGCTAGTTTGAGAAGGTCTCCATTGACTGCTTGTTGGCAGGTCTTGTCCTTATCGATGATGACATATTGCTCTGACGACAGGCCTAGAGCCACACCCTGGCCCTATTTTCATTATTGATAGGTCACCTTGTGCTCAACATTGATCAATATCATGGATCTTTGACTGAGTGGTTTCCCTTGTGTTCGATATCAACTTTCATTATCACATATTGGGATTCGTGCAATGCCTTGGTTTCCATTTGACCCTATTAGTGGATTCCCAACCTCTATGTCAGATTTCATTATTGGCTGGTTCAAAGGGTTTCTATCGTGCGCTAGCTACATCTTGTGTACACCGGAAACATTCTTTGATCGGGTTACTACATCTTTTTTCATCTAATTCCTTCCACATTATTGGCCTATGAGTTACACTCACGCTAGATTGATGAAGGATGCCTTAATGCCTTCCTTCTAGTGGATCTTTCCCTATCAACTATGACTCATTGCTCTAGGGCAAAGGTCTAGAGTCCACTTGGCAGTGCCTTGGGGTTTGCAGTCATCAGTGGCAGATCCTTCGCTATCGACAGTGGGAAACCATCATTGTCTATTGATTGATAGATTCTTCCAATTGTTTGACTTCATCTCATCTATTTGCACTTGTTAGATTGTACTGGGTACCTTGACTCTCATTTTCATTATCAGTGAGTAGTCTCGTGTTTGTTAACGGTATACATCAATGACCGGTAATCAAATGATTTATCACATGGTCAACTTCAAATCATTTATTCCCATTGTGTAGAAATGTAACACGGTAGCCGGTATAGACCTCAGGTTGCATCAGCATTCTTTGGTTCACTTATCAGTTTCTCCTGTTGTTGCTAGTTGACACCATTCCACATAATATGTTGCAGTCCTTCACAGTGACATCCTATATGTTGGCATCCGAGTTGCGATGTAGTATCATATTTTTCCATCATGTTCATTTGGTACTATTGGGATTAGTTTTTGACATCAGTGATTAGCTTCATCTATCAGCTTCATTGATCATCTTCTTATATGTGATATTCAGACATGTAATTGTTAGATCATGATCAGATGATCTGTTATGTACTTTCAGTTCCTTATACTTGTATACATAGTGGATCCGCTTGTACTTGATATGCGGACATGCTTTACTTTCTCTAAGCATGGATATGCCCACCTCAAAGAGTTGTTTCTTTATGATCTTCTTTTGCTGGCTTGGCAGGCTAAAATTTGGTGAAGTCCATCTCGGTTTTTGACAGATTTCTTTTCCATATACTTAATACATTTCGGCGATCATGTACCCCTTCTGACCTCATTTATTAGGAGGCATATGTTATAGCTCCAAATATCACCCTTTGTATTTGTGATGCTTGGTTTATGGCCTAGGGCAACCCCTATGATCTGAATTGGATCCATAAAATACTATCAAAGAACCATGATTGTATCTGGTCGAGACAAATCTTTAAGAATTCAGAACCATGATCAAAAAACACCCCTGAACCAGTGGCAATTGCAGCCAGCATGGAACGATGAGGACCTCAGTCAAATCACGCTGACCGAGGCCCATGGAGACTACACAAGAGGTCAAAGTAGCCCCTGGGAGCTGTGGATCAGGAAAAGGAGGTGAATTTTGATGCACAATTAGTGCTTAGTGCTAATTGCTCATCGTTGGGTGAACAAGGCAGAAATTGAGGAAGCCCGAGCACACGGACACATGGCGAACTGGAGAACCAAGGGCAGAAAAAGAAAAAAATGCTAAACGTGCAAAGGCAGGACCCGCACTCTGGAAACCAGCGGTATTGATCGGGGCGCCCTCAAATGGTAAGAGGTTTTGTATGGAAGTGAAGTGATCCCCCTCAACGATCGACGTGTGGCAAGCAGAGGTGAGAGAAAATTGTCATTGATCATGCATGATCAATTGAGCAAGTCAACTGCATGGGACGTGCATATGGCATCGGATCTGGAGGCCCCAGATCGGATAGCTGAGATCAAGCCCGATGGAGGAAGTGGAATCGATGAAGGAATACGTGGCATTTTGGAAGGATTTGGAATCCGTTTGACCACCACGGTGGAGGAAGAACGTGTCCATGATGTAACTGAAGAAACGAACTGACAAAGCAGGCTGGCGTAGTTTAGAGGAGGACAAGTGGCCACTCCCTGAGCATTCATGATGACACTGAACATGGAACTCCAAGCACAGCTGCAAAAGGTGAATCGATAGAGGTGGACGAGGAATCGAATAGGCATTGGAACAAATGGCTTCAAAGCCATGAATAGAGATAGAATACACAAGTCAAGTCAGAGAACAGTCTGAGAGATGAAGAAGGAAGACAGAGAGACCAAAATCCTGAGAGGAGGATGGAATACACAGAGAAAGAAGGTAGTAAAGTAAGAGCAAAAAGAGACAGAGGGCCGAGTTGACCAACGGTAGCATCGAGCACCAGAGAGATTGAGAGATTCAAGCCATCCCATAGAGGAATCTATCCAGACTAAGCATCACATTTGTCTCTTTCCACTATAGTCCAGAAGGTCACAGAGCTGGTAGGAAGAAGAAGAGTCTATGTACTCCAGTGGCTTGGGGAATCCAAGGACCACCCTGCCAAGCAAAACCTGCTTCAGGAGAACTCACATTGAGTCCCTATATTGTAATTCTCTGCTTAAAGACACAATAAAACGAGGCCACCACTGAAAGCTGGACCGGAGATGTAGCCCTGGAGAATAGAGTGAACTCATTATTAAAATTATTGTGTCTTTGTGTTTGCTTACTGTATTTCTCTGTTGTCTTTCCATTTTATTGTCTATGTATTGGCAATCTGATCGATCCGTTGCTTCAATAACACAGAACACACACACCATCACATGAGTCTGTAATACCTTTGTTTAATAAAACCTTAACTGATGTCACTCATAGGGTGATTATCAAATCAAGTGCTATCAGAGCTCTAGGCTGTAAGGTTAGAAAAGCTTGTGTTGGTTTAGTTGTGAATTCTCACTAGATCAAAGCTCAAATTAGGAGAAGGAGAGTTGGTCGAAACTAATCCTGAAATTGGGAGAGTCTATTCTCAGAAGACATTGTCAGAGGAAGGCTCTATAGGGCCACACCCTCAATTCATAGAGAGTTTCCTAGCTATAAAGTATATGGTTGAAGAAATATATAGGGACTTTATAAAGAATAAGGAAGAAGATTCATCGGGTTCTAAAAAAGATAAAGAAGAATATTAGTCTCATTCCCATGACCACTCAAAAGGAAAAGGGAAAGAGGAAAGCTTTCTCACACCTCCTAATAGTCCTGTGCATAATAAGAAAGCATCTTTGATTAAGCTAGATGTTAAATTTGATTTGCCTATATATGATGGAGAGTTAAATGCTGAAAAGTTGGACAATTGGATTAGAAAAATTGATGTGTATTGCAGAGTACAGAACATCAACTCAAACAAGAGCAAAATCTAGCTAGCAAGCCTACGCCTAGGAGGCACTCCCTTGGTTTGGTGGGAAGGTAGAACCCAAGATGATATGAAAAAACATGGTAAGACCATCTCTGTCTAGAGTGAATTTGTTGCTGCAATCAAAAATTAGTTCTATCCATTAGCCTACATGCAACAATCCATGATGATTTGGCAAACTCTTCAGCAGATGAAAGGGCAAAGTGTGCAAGGGTATACTCAAGAATTCAGAAAGAGAGCATTGATGTTGGGTATCTCATTAGACTCACCAGAGACTATTTTGAAGTACACTGGTGGTCTACACAGCTACATGAAGCATACCATCCTCATGTTTAATCCCACTAGCATAGATGAGGTATCTGTACAAGCTACTCATCTAGAAGCTAGAGGAAAGAATGGAAATCCAGAAGTTGGGGGACCATCCCAACCCACTGTAAGCAAGAGCAAGGAGAAAAGAGTGCAGGAGTGGAAAGCAAGGAAGACTAACGCTGCACAGAAAAGAAAAGCTTCATGCACTCACTATAAAAAGGAGGGAAATGATTATGAGCATTGTTGGATTCTACATCCAAAGCTGAGACCTAAGAAGTTTGAGGGCAAGAAGAAGAAGATTGTTGCAGCTATTCAGAAAGATTTGGGGTTAGACTTAGGAAATGAAACAATCATTGCAGCCACATGTATAAAAGGTAAGAATTCTGAAGCATCTACTAGTAATTATGCTCAAACTATTATTGATGAAGAACATGAGAGAAAAATACATGAGAGTTTTCATATTTGAGTCATTTCCAAAGATCAAAAGATTGATACTTTGTTTGATAGTGGCTCAGAAGTAAATTTGATTTGTGAAGCAATTGTAAATAAATTGGGATTAACAACTACACCTCACAAGAAACCATACCCATTAGGATGGTTGAATGATAAAGCACAACTACAAGTGACTAGACAGTGCAAACTCAAGTTTTCTTTTGGGTTAGCATTTGTAGATGAGGTTGAGTTAGACATAATTCCTTTGGATGTATGCAGAATTGTTTTAGGAAGTCCTTACTTGTATGATAGAAAGGCTATTTTCTATAGAGATGAGAACAAGTATCTACTTGTTAAAAATGGAATTTAATACTTTGTAAGAGCTCACAAGCTCAAAAATAATTATACTCTCATAAATTATGGGCAGATGAAAAGAATGATAAATTCATGCAAACAATTCTTACTAATGGTTGTAAAGGACAAGAAACCTGATAAAACCAATGTATTTCAGGGTTGTAATGCTCAGCAGCAAGCTGATATAGAAAACATTGTTTCAGAGTATGATGTCCTGTTTTAGGAAGCTAAAGGTTTGCCACCCTGAAAGGAAATAGTACATGATATTATTTTGCAGCAAGATGTTCCATTGCCTAACATTGGGATGTACAGGTTGTCTACTTTAGAGAATGTTGAAATCAAGAAGCAAGTGCAGGAGTTGCTCAAGAAGGGATTCATCTGGCCTAGCACATCACCATGTGGGTCACCAATTGTTTTGGTGAGAAAGAAATATGGCTCGTGGAGAATGTGCATTAACTAACAAGCACTAAATAAGATAACAATAAAAAATTGTTATCCCCTTCCTCGCATAGATGATCTTTTAGATCAATTGAAGGAAGTTGTCTATTTCACCAAGTTGGATTTGCACAATGGATACCATTAGGTTAGAGTTGCAGAGCAAGATGCATGGAAGACTACTTTCAAAACAAAGCATGGATTGTATGAGTGGCTGGTTATGCCTTTTGGCTTGACCAATGCTCCTGCTACTTTCATGAGATTAATGAATGATGTACTTAGGCCTTTTCTTGATGATTTTGTTATTGTATATCTGGATGACATTATGATTTTTAGTAAAATGTGGGAAGAACACTTAAAGCATGTTAAGCAGGCATTAGATGTTTTGAAAAGAGAAAAAATTTATGTTAAACTCTCAAAATATGAATTTGGCAAAACATCTCTAAATTATTTGGTTTTATATAGTAGGGGGTGGTGAATTGAAAATAGATCCCTCTAAAGTGGCAGTCATTGTAAACTGGCCTAAATCCAAGTTTGCTACAGAAGTGAGAAGCTTCTTGGGAGTAGCACAATATTGGAGGAAGTTCATTTCTAATTTTTCCTCAATTGCAGCTCCCTTACATGCTTTGACAGGATTGAACAAGGTGTTTCAGTGGGGAGGCAAACATCAGAAAGCCTTTGACACCTTGAAAGAAAATATTAGTACAACACCTATATTAGCACTGCCTGATCTACAAAGACCATTTGAAATCCAAATAGATGCCAGTGACTATGCCATGGGAGCAGTGTTGACACAACATGGTAAAACCATATGTTATCATTCTGAGATTTTTAATCCTACAGTAGTTAACTATCCTACATATGATAAAGCATTGTATACCTTAGTTCAGAGTGTGAGAAAGTGGAAACATTACTTAATGGGCAAAGAGACAGTAATTCATACTGATCATCAACCACTTCAATATCTACACTCCCAAACTAAGTTGCAGAAATCAAGGCATTATAGATGGGTGGGTTTTCTACAATAGTTTCATCTAGTCATCAGATATAAAAAGGGCATATACAAAAAAGTTGCAGACATGTTATCTACACCCATTATAAATGCATCTACCATACTTAAGCATAATTCTGTGCTACATGAAAGCTACATAGAACAATATGCTCATGATATGGACTTTAAAGATGTATATGCAACTTTGAGTCAAGGAAAAAAGGTAGAAGAATTGGACTATCATGTGAAGGACCGACTCTTATATCATTGTGGGAAACTCTGCATTCCACAAACAGAGAGAGTAAATATAATTAGACAGGCACACACTTTTTTGATATCAGGTCACTTTGGGGTAATTAAAATAGTTACACAGCTGCAAAAATTTTGTTATTGGCCGAAAATGAATGATACAGTTTCTAGACATGTAAGAGGGTGTACTATGTGTGCTAAAAGCAAGCCCAACAATAGAAAACTAGGCTTGTACACTCCTATACCAGTTCCTTCTCACCCTTAGGAAAGTGTTTCCATGGATTTTGTTGGAGTATTGCCTAAATCTAGGAAAGGTCATGATTACCTATATGTGGTTGTGGATAGGTTCAGCAAAATGTGTATTTTGATACCTTGTAATAAACAGATTACGGCTGAACAAACTGCAAAATTATTCTTTGAACATGTATGGGTTCATTTTGGATTACCCACTTCTATTGTATCTGATCGAGACACCTTATTTGTGGGGAAGTTTTGGTCAAGTCTGTGGGAACTGATGGACAACCAACTGAAGAAAAGCACAATTTTTCATCCACAAATCGATGGTCAGAGATAAGTAGTTAACAGGATAGTGATCCAATTAATGAGAGGATATTGCAGCAAAAATCCTAAGCTTTGGGATGAACACTTGTGTTATGTGCAACATGCTTACAACAGAGCCAAACACTCTTCTACACAAAGATCTCCTTTTGAGAACTATTTTGGTTTCATACCAAGGTCTCCTTTGGATTTTGTCTTTGGTAAAGATACCATGGTTGATGGAAACAGTGATGTGGACAAGGCAACTAGGTTCACTGAACAGATCTAGGAGATCCACGAGGTAGTACAGGAACATCTGGAAAAGAGCCAAGCCAAGTACAAAGCTAGGCATGACAAGCATCGAATGGAGCATAGTTTTCAAGTTGGAGACCAGGTCTGGCTGTATATCAGCAAGGATAGGATGCAAGGTGAAGGTAAAAAGCTAAAGCCTATAAGGTATGGACCTTTTAGGATACTTGAGAAGATTGGTGAAAATGCTTTTCACCTTAATCTACCAGCTTACATGCACATCTACTCAGTTGTAAATGCAGATTGCTTGAGATTGTTTGAACCTTCAATGATTGAGGATCCTGAAGAGCAAAGCCAATTGCCTTCTATTGATGACCTGTAGCCTGAATATCTTAATGAGTTGCAGGAAGACACAGTCTTGGACAGGAAGGTGAGGACGACGTGTAGGGGAGATTTTGAGTACCTCAGAATTGGACTCAAAGGTTCGAAACCGATCAGTGCAAAGTGGATTGAGATTGGACAAGCGAGATAGTAGTATCCTCGCTTAGTCGATGCTTGAAAGAAAACCAACTTTTGGTGGTCCAAAATCTTTTTCAGTGGGAAGGCCGTGATCCGAATTGGATCCATAAAAGATTTTCAAAGAACCATGATTGTATCAGGTCAGGAAAAATCTCTAAAGAATTCAGAAACCGCGATAAAAAAAACCCCTGGACCAGTGGCAATGGCAGCCAGCGTGGAACGATGAGGACTTCGGTTAAAACGTGCTGATCAAGGCCCATGGAGACTGCTCAGGAGGTCAAAGTAGCCCCTGGGAGCCCCGAATCAGGAAAAGGAGGTGGATTTTGATGCGCGATTAGCGTAATCGCGCATCACTGGGTGAACAGGGCCAAAATGGAGGAAGCCCGAGCACTCAGACGCATGGTGAATTGGAGAACCACGGGCGAAAAGGCGAACAACACTAAAAGGACAAAGGCGGGACCCGTGCTTTGGAAGCCGGTGGTATTGATCGGGGCACCCTCAAAAAATAAGCAGTTTTGGATGGAAGCAGAGCGATCCCACTCAACGATTGACGCGTGGCAAGCGGGGATGAGAGAAAATTGCCGTTGATCGCACGTTATCGGTCGAGCAAGTCAACTGCATGGGACGTGCGTATGACGTTGGATCTGGGCGATCCAAATCGGATGGCTATGATCGTGCCTGATGGAGGAAGCGGAATCGACGAGGGAATACGTCGTGTTTTAGAAGGATTTGGAATCCATTTGACCGCCACGGTGGAGGAAAGACTTCATCCACGATGTAACTGAAGAAACGAACCGACAAAGCAGACTGGTGCTGTTTAGAGGAGGACATGTGGCCACTCCCTGAGTGTTCATGATGACGTCGAACAGGGAACTCCAAGCACAGCTGCAGAAGGTGAATCGACAGAGGCGGACGAGAAACTGAACATGCATTGGAATGAATGGGTAAAAGCCATGAACAGAGACAAAATACACAGAGAAAAGTCGGAGAAGACAGAAAGACCAGAATCCCGAGAGGAGGATGGAATACACAGAGAAAGAAGATAATGAAGGAAAAGTAGAAAGAGGACAGAGGGCCGAGCTAACCAGAGGCAGTGTCGAGCACCAGAGAGCTTAAGAGATTCAAGCCATCCCATAGAGGAATCTATCCGGGCTGAGCACCACATTGGGCTCTTGCCACTGTAGACCAGAAGGTCACAAAGCTAGTAGGAAGAAGAGTCTGTGTACTCCAGTAGCTTGGGGAATCCAAGAACCACCCTGCCAAGCAAAATCTGCTTTAGGAGAACTCACATTGAGTCCCTGCATTGTAATTCTCTGCTAAAGGCATAATAGGACAAGGCCACCACTCAATGTTGGACCAGATGTAGCCCTGGAGAATAGGGTGAACTCCTTATTAAAATTCTTGTGTCTTTGTGTTTTCTTACTGTATTTCTTTGCTGTCTTTTCATTTAAATGCCTGTGTATTGGCAATCTGATCGATCTGTTGCTTAAATAGAACAGAACACACACACTAGCACACTCATAGGGTGATTATCAGATCATTATGATAACCAAAGTCTGAGAAAATGACCCCTCACTACTTTTCCATGATGACCCAATGATTGCCTATGATTACTCCTTTAATAATGAATCCTCATGACTTTAAACATTTGAACTTTTACAAATCAGACAAACTTTACATGACAATTAAACCGAACCTAGACCTCTTTAAACCATGACGGTAAGGTCACCGTAACTAATATTTACAAATTGACCTCAAATAAAATAGAAAGACTAACATGACAAATATTCCTATAACATAAGACCCTAACATAGGCTCCAATGGGGATGGCATCCTCCTTGTGAGGTTCCAAGAACACCGTAGCCTAATAGACTTATCCATTGGGTGCTTTATTGACTTCTAAATTTGACTCTCAACTCACTAAGACTGACTTGAATTTTATTACATATGGTAGAATCTCATCAAACCTCAGGTCCTTCACTTCGGGCTTCAAATTCTGATGGAAACCACCCACAGTTGCAGTACTGAAAATTAAAATGGTATGTACAATGATGTGTTCAAACCAACTTAATTCAAGTAGAATAATGCTTGATTAGCCTACCATTAATAGACCCTCCAACAAGTAGTTCCTTTGTTGAGTCTTTCAACAGATAAGCATTGTTTCCATGAAAAGTTACAATTTTCTAAGGTCCCTTCCTCAAGATTTTTAATTGTCCATGCTTTCCATTTTCTTCATTTCTAGCATCCCATTTCAGCACAAGGTCATCAATATGAAAGTCATCAGCCTTTATCCTTTTATCATGAATCCTCTTAATCTTGTCCTGGATCAACTGAGTATTATCATAGAGCTCCTCTCTAGTTTGCTACAACTGTATCATCTGATTAATCCTCCTTTGCCTATCATTTGGTTCTACCTCTACTTCTTGCAATAATTTCATTACTGGAACCCCTAGGGAAGTGGGAAAAACATCATCAACTCCATAAACTAATTGGAAAGGAGACATCCCAATTAATTTCTTAGTACTTACCCTATCAACCCATAATGCATTGATTAACTTCTTGTGCCAAGTATTTTTGTTCTCCTGCAACAAATTCTTTATGATATTCAGTAATCTCTTATTAGAGGACTTAGCCAAGCCATTACCTTGTGCGTAATAGGCAATAGAGTGACCAAGCATTATGTTGTATTTATTGCATAATTCAATCATTATTATAAAATGAAATGTAGTAGTGTTATCAGTAATAATCTTATGAGGACAACCAAATCTAGAAATAATGTTACCTTCCAAGAATTGAATAATAACTAAATCTGTGGCATAGCTGGTTGGAATCACTTATATCCACTTAGTGAAATAATTTGTTGTTGTTATGACCCATTTGTGTTGAGTTGATGAAGCTGGATGAATGTCCCTGATGAAGTCTAACCCCCACTGCTAAAAAGGCACCTCCACTGAAATAGGTTTGAGGGGTAAAGGTAAAATTTTCTTCTTCCCTTCAAATATCTGACACTCATTACAGCTAGAAACCCTTTTATCAACATCAACGAACAATGTAGGCCAGTAGTAACCAACTCTCAAAATTTTATTAGCTGTGGTTTTCCAGAAAAGATTCCCTCCACAGTCACCTTTATGGAACTCCTCTATTATTTTATTTTCCTCACCTTCCAACAAAAAGTTCATCAATATACCTCGTGCATCTTTCCAATACAAATATTGATCTAGAATGAAAAATTTAATAGCTTTCAACTTGAGAAACCTTGGTTTTGTTTATGTTAAACCAGGTGGAGCTTGTAGATGTTGCAAAACATAAATGATATTAATGTACCAAGGGGAACATAGGAACCTTTCTGACACTTGTTAAACAACTCTTCATCATTGTCCTCTGATTGGGCAACAATGAAATTAATGTCCAATGCATGTAATTTGACTTAACCATTATTTTAGCTAGTCCCTGACCCTTTATTATTTTAGTGGGATTAATTTCAACATAATATTCCAAAACGATTGTTATCCACTTACCTCTCCTTCCTTTTGGGTCAGCTTGAGTGAGAATCTCCTTCACTACAACATTAGGAACAAAGGCAATTATATGAGAATGAAATTGTAAACCTTGAAATCCTTCAAAGCCTTCACCAATGCAAAATCTTGCTTCTCCATTATATTATATTTCAGAGCAACATCCCTTAAACCCCTACTAAAAAAATGCTATAGGATGCTCATGATCCTCCTGATTTTTTTGCATCATTACTGCTGAAATAATGTGCTCCAAGGTAAAGGAAAAAATGATGAACTCTTTTGTGTAGCTAGGACTAGCCAAAACAAGAGCACGAGTTAAGGCTGATTTTACCTCATTGAATGACCTCTTTTCTTCAATAATCTGTTTGATTTCACTATCTTTTCTTAACATATTTGTGACGGCCCTTATGATTTTAGCAAAATTTGGAATGAACTACCTCAGAAAATTTATCTTGCCAAGAAAATACTGCACCTCGTTTTTATTCCTTGGGGTATCAATTTTATGAATTGCCTCAATTCTTCCTAGATCAATTACGATCCCACCTTTGGAAATTATGTGTCCAAGTAACTTACCTTCTTTCATTCCAAAAAGGGACTTCTTTGGGTTCAAAGAGATACCATACTTCCTTTACTTCTTAAAAACAATCTTCAAATGTTGTAAGTGAACTTCATCAAATTTAGGATACACAGGAATGTCATCAAGATAAATAACAATAAACCTATCTTTCTCATTATCAAAGGCGATGCCCATAACCCGCTTGAAGGTTGCCACTATATTCATGAGTCCAAAGGGCATCTTTACATATGTAAATGTCCCCCATGGCATAGTGAAAGTTGTTTTATCCTGATCATCCAGATGTACCAAAATATGATTGTAACTAGAGAAGCCATCAAGTAATGAAATTCTCCTGGAACCGACTACTCACTGCAATATATGATCCATCTTTCGTAAGGGGTAATTGTCTTTTAGAGAGACCTTATTAAGGTTTCGAAAGTCAACACACAATCTTATCTCTCCGGTCTTTTTCCTCACTGGAAATAAATTTTCTAGGCACTTAGAAAACCTCAAAGGGACAATAATCTTTGAATCAAAAAGTTTTCTTACCTCCTTCTCAATTAGGGGTAACAAAACAGAGTTAATTCTCCTTAGCTTTTTCTTAAATGGTTTATGTCCTTCCTTGATAGGTATGGTGTGCTAGGTGATGATATTATAGGCCTTTAAGTCTTCATACCCCCATGCAAAGACAATAGAATACTCTTTCATGAGATCAATGTATTTATGCGTCTCCTCAGGAACTAAAGATTTAGAAAGTTTCACAATTTTAGATCTGTCTTTAGTTCCTATGTTACAATCTTCCACTTCGGTCTCATAGGTAGTATTTTGGGCTTATGAGACATATCATTGAAATCAAACAATTCCTCCAATGGGACTAAGCCTCTCGGGATCACATTATATTTCAGCTGCAAAACTTTAAGGTCTTCTTCATGCTTGTCAAGACTCTCCCTAATTTGATTTATGCCAACTCCCCCTTCACCATTATCAAAACTATTTCCTTCATAAATGTGCATATTTGAAAATTCTCCTTTCACTTGTAGAAAATTGTCCAGTTGTTTATCATTGTCAAAAACTTTCTAATACCTTATATTGTCTGGGAAAATTGGCCTATGTTTAACCTCATTTTCATACTTCTTCTTTGGATGAATGGGAATCTTAAATGTACTTGTTGAGGTGGCCAACACATGAGTAATTGCATTATGATATCTAGGAATCATGAACAAATTGTATTCTAGAAAACATTACAGAAAATATAAAACATCATTTCTATATGCCCTCATTCTAGGGTAAGGGTTGAATGCTCAACTTTAATTTTCTTTATGATCAGTTCTGAGTCCCCATGGACTAAAATCCTTTTGGCTCCTGACCTTTTCAATAGTTGCAGTCCCAAAATCAGTGCCTCATATTCAACAAAATTGTTTGTGCATTCGAAAGCAAGTTTATAAGAATAGGTCTTTGAATTTCCTACTTTCAGGCTCATAATCCATACACCAGCTCCAACTCCTTCCTTACTAACTAATCCATCAAAATCCATGTTCCAAATGCCTTCTTCATCATCATTGGATTCTGATTTTTCTTCTAGGATTTTACCTACATCGTCTTTTGATTTGTTGTCCTTGTTTTGAGCATCTTTCTCTAAACATATATCATTGTATATTACGAATGAATCCATGTATGAATGCACATAATAAATAGGATAATTATTTGGTTTGTCTTGGTTGCTTACGATGTACTTCATGATAGTTTCCCTATACAACTTCCTTGGTTGTCTGAACATGGGGATAGTAGCATATGAAATGTCCATTTGCAGAGAACCCTTCAATTTTGCACCCCAAGATCTCGATAAAAACATACCATATTTTGGAGGAGTGTCAGCTACAACTACATCCATAATTATACTTTTAACTGGAATTTGAGTAAACGTAAAATGCAAGTATTTAATCAAACCCAAACATTTTACTTTACTAGAATCAAAAGAGAAAAATATTTGTATGGCCTTGTAATATCTAAACCCAACTTTTCCATGACAACCATTTGCATTAAACTATGTGAAGCACTTGAATCTATCCTGGCATTGTGAAGGATCAAATTATATATATTCAGGATTACATAAAACGATGGCACATTTCCATCTTAAGAACATTCTTCGACTTCAGGACTAAACAACAACTCTGGGTGATCATCATTCAGGTTCACAATATCTGAAACATCTCCAACTTTCAATACTTTGATAATCTCGCTAATGTAAACTTCATTATTAATCAGTTCAGTAAATGGGATAGAAAATTTGATTTTTGATATCTCATTTTCCAAACTAAAGGATGATTGACCCTTTTCTGCTTCTTTGGTGGTTGCATCTTTCTTCTCAGGAATCTCCTTTGGAGGATCAACTTTATTCTACCCTGTAGAAGGTGCATCAGCTTGAGATTTTTTTGGAGGGTTAACTGGCACCTTTCTATTTCTCAATTTATATTTTTTTTGTACCTCCAAAACTACATTTTGACACCCCTTCTTATACTCCTCTGGTTCCGTAGACATGATATCTTTCCATGATTGTGAGAACAAATCTTGCTCTTCTTCTATTAAAAAGATGGTTTCTTGTGTTTCACCAAAATAGTGAATGTGCTCTTGAACCTGATCTTGAACTTTTGTTGTTATTTCCTCATTTTCTACATAGTTCTCTTGAAAAGGTGGTATGATTTGATCAACTAGATTCCTACGCTATCTTTGTTTAATCTAAATTTGTTGCCTTCTAAAATTCGGATTTCTAATTTGGGACCTCCTTGTTGTACTCTTGCAACAACTCTTTCTGTTAGTGTCATTCTCTCCATCATCTTCTCCATGTGTACTATAACCATACCATACAATACAATACCATGGGTCATTACCACGCGTCTCTCAATACCATATATCTAATACAATGGGCTTATCACATTATTGCTAACTACTTGTGGTCCCTTACATGATGCGGTTAACCACTTTATTTATTAACTATGGCCCATCCCATTATTACATTATTCCCTTGGGTACCTCCCTCTGTACCCCATGCTATCCCCCCCTAGGTATACTACACCATGGTCTTCACCAAAGTGTCTAGTTTAGTCTCTAATGATGTGGAAGGCTCCTCCTTGATAGTCACCCTATTTTCAGTCTTCAACTTGGCTTTCTTGGCTAGCAGGTTAGCCTCTACACTGACAACATTCTTTTGCATCTCTTCATAGGTATTTGGGTTTCTTTCCCTTAATTGGTAAGTCATATCAGCATCGAATCCACCCGGATAGCGAAGTAGGGCCAAAACTAGTGGAGGTTTCATTTCTTTCTGGATAGAATTATAAACATTATTGAAAATGATTGAGAAATATTGCACTGATTCTCCTGTAGCTCTCCTCAAATTTTCATATTTTTCTAGTATTTGAAGAGGGTTCTTTTTGAATTCCCACCTAGAAAGGAAAAGCTGATGAAACTATTGAAGATTTGCAATACTTCCTGCTACTAGTCCCCTGTACCCTTTTCTTACTTCTCCAAAAAGGCTTTGGGAAAAAATCCTCATCTTAGCACCATCATGATCAACTTCTTCAAGATCTGCAAAGTCATTCATTTTTTCTACGTGTTATTGTGTTGTAGTAGGTCCTGTTCCATCAAATTGAGGTAGTTGCTGCACATAATTCTGTGGCATATCATTCAGTGGTTCCTACAAGGTTAGTGGAGCATAACGAGTTGCCATAGTTGTGGTCTGAGATGTTGTTGTTCTGGTTGTTGTACTTGGTAATAAGGTGAAAAAGATAGAGGAATTATGATCTGCTGGGTTGAAAATATAATTTGCTAGGTTGTTGTAATGGAAGAAGTAAAGACAGTAGATACAAGTGGAGCAGAATAATATGGAAGACTCAAAGGAAAGGTAGATAAAGGGGTAGAAGAGTTTGGGATAGCCTATTGAAATACAAATGACTTTTCAGCAGCCTCGTGTAGTTGACTAACCAAATGCTTAAGCTTACGAAATTCCTATAAAATCTCTCTATCATATTTTGAGATGCCAAGTTTCTGAGATGTAATGTATGATTTTATTTCAAATTCATCAATGACTGTTTCAGACACAAAAGATTCATATTTTAACCTCAAAACACTTCGCTCAAATGGAAGATCAAACTCAATATTTTGAACTATTACAATGCTTTTTGGAAGGGTGTAAGATCTATGTAGAGGGATGTTACTTGCTTCACTTTCTTCAAACCTCTTCTTTTTAAGCAATTTCTCAGGATCACTTACAAATTCAAGGGGATCAAGATCTGGATGTGATCTTGTATGGATCTTTCTAGAAGCCATATTTCCAAGAAAACTGCTTACAACTAGGCCTAAACACAACTTCCAAGTGAAAATTTCAGCCCAATGGTTCCTAACTCATTGTGACACACAAGAACTAGGATTAAAATTTTCAAATACATATTTTACTAGGGAAAATTTAGCCTTTGTTCCTCAACAACGACGCCATAATGTTAGCACTCTGTAAATTTCCCTAGGATGAGGAGAGAAATTCCAGAGGCAACCACAAACCAATTTTAGGCTAGAATCTATCCCTTCTAGCCTTCAAGATGCCTCTCTCACTTAAGGTGTTCAAATAATATGATATTGGGTTATGTATAGATCTCAATAAGGTCTGATTTTTCAAAAGGTATAGATCCATTGTGCATGGAGTCATGTCAAAATTATTGTTTGTCTAGTGATCTGATGAAGAGAGAAATCATTTTTCCACAAGGGAAAGGTAGGCAATCTTGGTTATGAAATCAATTTAAATCGTTGTAGGAGGGTGAGTGTAAGAAAGGTGAAAACAACACTTAGAGAATCAAAACTGTGGATGAATTCTAAATATTTCTTTAAGAGGAAAACACAGATTACTTGGGAAAACTAAATTAGAGCACCATTAAGATGAATTTTGAATTAAACATCTGGTTCTTCCAAGCATGAAGACATACATTCAAGAGATGTAGAAACATAAGACAAGCATACAATATAAAATAAGCACAACAACATCAAGATCTGACACATGAATGCCTGCAAATCACCTTTTGTCTTTCATTCACTGGAAAAAAATTCAGAAAATACAATGCACTCACGGTGTCTCTCTCCCCAATCTGACCAACATAAAGCTCTCTTAGTTTTTTACATATTAAATATATCAAAATTATTCCAGTCTCAGAAACCCAGGTCGAATTTTCCAAAAAGAAACTAATCAAACATCTAGATACATCGAACTGTTCACCTACTCTACCTAAAAGTAGGAACTAATTGCCAAACAAAATTTTCTACTTAATACATCATTAAAATTAGAAATACTTATAAGAAACCACTAACCATACCATCCTAAGGAATTATGCGACCTAAAAACATGGTTAAGCAACATTAGGAACCCAATCAATTTAAATTCACAAGGCAAAAACAAAACTGTGTGAAAACACAACATCTGCTACAAAACCCCAGTTTTGTAACAAATTTTGTAGTGCTTGTAGTTCTGTATATTTTAGTTTTCCTCTAACAAAAAGAAGCAACTGGGTAGTCTCAAAATATCCTTGTGATGGTGATGAACTCCTGAAACATCCTTTGAAATGGTTGTAGACTTCCATATCACTTGTTGTGGAATTTCGCAACAAACTATCAACTTCCGCAACAAACTGTCAACTTTCGCACCACCTTCAAAATTCTAAGTATATGATGGCTTCTTTTTATATAAAGAGTTTGAGGAAACATGTAAGTGTTTTGTTATCTATTTAACATCCCATAGGACAACCAAAAACCTCAAAACTGCACTATCTCATCAACATAAAGGACTATATAAAAAGTAGAACAAGTCCTTGTTGCATTTTTGCAAACTCCACCAAAACTGAACTATTTATGATGTTTTGAGTAAAAATACAAAATTTAAACCTTAGTAGCATCCTCCTGATGAAGATTTGCCTTTTTGCTGGCCTATGCTAGTATATACAACTTTCCCTTCTTCCTCTCTCTTCCATATTTCTTGGCCTTAGTGAGTTGCTGCTTCACTAATTTGAGTCTCCTCTTCAAAACCAAGTTCTAGGTATGCAAACTTCTCACTTTCCTATGCAGGGGAAAGGTCCACTTCGACTTTTGTTTAGCCTTGTCAATGACATGTTCAACAACTTGTAACTATTTAAACAAATTCAACTTATCCCTCTGATCTTTTTCTGCAAGCCAATCTACTCGTTGCTAAGCTCCAAAAAAATTTCAAACTCCTTTTGCTCATCAAAAACCACCTTCTGTTCTTTCTGAATAGTCTCCTCCATTTGCATGTCCATTTTGGCATCATACCTTTCCTAGGTCTCCTTGACTTCTAAACTACCACATGCACATTTTCAACATCTATGATTTGCTTGATTTTGTCTTTAACAACATGTGAAAACCATTTATGACTCTACTTCACTAGGGTGGGTTGCTTCTTATGATGCCTTTTACTTGACTTGTCTATTTTCTTGTTGCAAATATGCTACTGTGAGATAAGATTTGTTCAACTGATCTTGCAGGTCCCTAATTTTCTAATCTCTTTCATCAGCTTCCACTTCTCCATATGCACTTTTTGATATTTT
This sequence comes from Pinus taeda, assembly GCA_000404065.3. Taxonomy (NCBI): domain Eukaryota; kingdom Viridiplantae; phylum Streptophyta; class Pinopsida; order Pinales; family Pinaceae; genus Pinus; species Pinus taeda. The sequence goes on along the minus strand of APFE031757060.1, from coordinate 158,029 downwards.
AGCAGTTTGAATAGGTAAAGAGTCTATAGGCAATATTTTGGCTGAAGCTCTTATTCTCGGTCCCCTAGCCATTGTTTCTACCTCAAGTGAAAAGTGAAGTTTTTTGGCACTTCTTTTGTCAACTATTTTTTTCTTAGTAAAAGGATTTTTGACTGAGCTAGCCACTGTAGGTGAGGCCTCTTTGATTGCAACTGATGGGGTATCTCTCTTAGTCCTTTGGTTGTTAGAAGATTGTGTCATCCACCTTGAAGAGATCAAAAAGTCTTGTCATGACTGTTCCTTGTCAAGTTCCTTTATCATAAGCAGTTTAATCAATGAAAAATGAAACAAACTAGATTCAATCTGAATCCCTTTGGCTTGAACTCTATCGTCCATTTTGCTAAGGCTCTTAAATAAATAGTAAGGAAGATCCAAAGGTTTTTTTGCTTGTAAAATGCATTAGGAGTCTTATATGATACTGATAAACTTTATTGAACCTCCCTTCACATGTGAAATTCCTTTGAATCACTTCCAACAATTTACTATGGTGGTCCTGTAGATAGCTCCTATGAACAACAAACCCATATCCCTCCTGGTATTTTGGTTTCAGAAAGTCTTTGAAATGAACCAAATCTTTCTCCATACCCTTAAACCATTCCTCACCATGTAAAGGGATCTCAGTGGCATCAACTATTGATTGGGATGTGACTGGAAAAGTAAGTGCTACAAACTTTGCCTGAAATCCATCAAAACCCTTGGCAAACTCCTTTGTCACTTGTATATTTTACCTATGAATCTTTTCACAGAACCTTAAACACCCCACCTGCTTAAAATCCACTTTTATGGCTAGGTTTGCATTAATAACTGTGATATCTTGTGGCTCAAATCAAACAATATCACATCCCTTGTGCTTCTTTTCCTTTGGAGTTGACATGTTTTTATTTTTACAGTAGTAAATAGTCTAGGGTTTTAAAGCAACTTTTTTTGTGCAACAATGGAGGAATGATGATAGTTTACACCTCTGATGATGATTAAGAAACAACAAGATTTAACCAAAAGACAAATCAATGTAGACTTTCTCATAAAAACCCTAAAGACTTGAAAATTTTCAACAACTGACAGAGAACCTTAATGGGATAGTTGCGGCTCTTTGTGAGAATGCAGTGTTCAAGGAAATTGGGTTTGAAACAAGAAAAATAATTAGGCGAGGGGCTTCAATGCGATTTCAACGCATAGGACAATCTACACATGGAATCTCTACAAAGAAGAATGCGGTCTTGGCAATGAAGAAATGAAAAGGATGAAGATTGTGTGGTATCACAACAATTAGGAGAAAACACAACGAATTACAAAAAAATAGCAATTATGAATATGCTCCCTTTGATGGTTTTCAATAGCTTTAGCAGCTCAAGCATGCAATTTGGAGATTCATCCAAGAATAAGGAAGAAGGAAAAGCTTGGATTTGCAAATGTGAAGGAGAATTGACCCCCAGTTTGTGAGTAATGCAACATTGTGTGGGAACGCAATGCCCCTCTCTCCTTTGCGTAGCAAACCAACACGATCACACCACGAATTTCAATGGAAATGAAGATAGAAGTTCAAATAACCTTCCAAAACAACGTAGAGTGGAAATGATAGCGATTATAGCTATTTGAAAGTAGAAATGATGAATGCACAACATCTCCTGGAAAGCGCAACGCTTGAGGAAAGGAAACTAATTGTCCTTATGACCATTGTACTCATGTTGAGGTCATAACCACTCTTTAAATGACATCTAGACTGACTTGACAAAACCTCAAAATCTGTTCCCAACCCTTTGTCATAATTGTTTTGAAGACATCTTTGTGAATTAGACTTTGGACCAAGATCTTGAATAATTCTTTCAAGGATTTGATGCAGACCTTAGAGGAGACATAAAGGCATCCTTGATCAAGTTTTTTAAAGACACCTTGAAGCAAACTTTGGATCAAATTCTTGAGTAGACTTTGATTATCCTTTAGATCATTTCTTGAGTAGACGTGGAGATTTTTTATAGCACTTGTTGAAGTATTCTTGAGGTCATATTTTTAGAAGACTTGAAGCAAAATTGGAGACATTGTTTTGAGTTGACTTGGAGACATTGTTGAGGAGAATTGAAGACACATTTTTGAAGCAAACTTTGGATCAAATCATGAAGTAATACTTGAAGAGTCTTGAAGCAGTCTCTAGAAGCTATCTTGGAAATTTATTGGTAAAGTTTTGAAGTATATTGGAAGTGTTTGTTTAGGTTGGAGCCTAAGAGGATTGTTCTCCTCATTTAGACTAGGTTAGTGCCTGAATTTGTAGTTGATGATTAGAGTCCTCATTCAAGGTTGGAGCCTTGAATAATTTGGATATTTTTTTGTACAGGTTAGAGCCCAAATTTTGTAAAAGAGGATTGGTGTCCTCATCTTTGTAATATCATTATATAAGTTATGTTTTATTGTTTTGGAATCATTTGTACTTATAATCAAGAAAAATATTAACTAGCTAATTAACAATTGAAATAAATATTGATTCACACTCCTCTCAATATGTAACAACCAAGGTAAAAAATCCATTAATAAAGTTTGTAAAGCAAAAATAATAACCAAGGTCATGGGACACATATTCAAAGCTTAATGTTGGGAAAAAAGATAGTGATGGGGATCACTTGCGATTAATAAATGGCTATGGTAATTGGAAATGGAAATGGAAAAGGCTTTAGAAAGGCATGAGACATTAATTGATATTTTATTTATGAAAATAATGAAAATAGGAGAAAAGGAAGGTGAAAGATCACAAGTTGCATGTGAGGAGGAAATTGAAGGAAAATAATGAAAAATGAATAAAATAAAGGCCTCATTAATAAAAAGGCTTATGAGGATCATTTCACAACTTTTTCAGTTAACCTTTTGTGAGTTTTAGCTTGGAGCTCTCTCTTGTATTCTCTCTCTCACATACTCTTCGACATTTAGAGTTTTCTTGGAGCACTCTTGGAGGAGTGTGGCACACTTTGTATTTGGAGCAAGAAGGAAAAGGAAAAGTAGGAAAGCACGAGGGGACAACATGATCAACAAGTACAGTTGGGTTGCTTTGTAGTTACCAAATTGCATGTATGATTTCCTTGCTAGTTTTGGCATGCATGGCACATGCATGTGGTTTCTTGGTTATAATATTTTATTGACATGGAGGATTGCCTGAATTGACAGTGGTTTTTCCTATCCTTTCCATTTCCCAAATAGCCATGGTGTTGTGGGCTTTTCCTTTTATTTTATTGTTGGTGCTCATTTTCGATATGGCTATGGGTTGAGTTATTAGTTCACGGAGCCTTCATTGGACAAATTCTCTGGAAGCCCTATAGCAACTTGGGTTGAGTTACTAGTCCTTGAAGCCTTGGTTGGATAAATTCTCTAGAGCTCGACAACATCTATGGGCTAAGTTACTAGTCCTGGAAGCCTTGATTGGAACAAACACTTTGGATCCCTGGACAACTCAGGTATAGACTGATTTGGTGATGGTTAGTGATGTCCGACCGTGAGGTGGAGCCACTGGTTGAGGGTTGAGGTGGTATGGCCTCTGGAAGCCATGATTTGGTTTTGTTTTGGTCATTCCATGAGGTCCCACATTCATTCTTGGAATATGGCACGAGGGTGATTGGTTGAAAGAGAGATTTGGTTCAGCCCAATATATGGTCAGGTGGTACGTGGAAGTCCTTGACTTGGTTGGATTTGTATATGTTAATATAAGCTCCTTTTCCCTTGGTATCTCATAAGTGTTTGTGCTTGTCATTATGTGGCTTTAGTGGTTGTATCATCATTGATATATCTCTAGTTATTTGCTGGTTACAAGCATGTTTTATGATAAAATTGATGTATGGATCTCATCATGTTTTGGATAGTATATGAAATATTAATGAATGAATGACATGATAGATAACAATTCAGCTATTGGTAGGAGACATCAATCCTCCTTTATGATTCTCAAATAAGTATGAGACCCCCATGCTCAGATCTGTTGTTATGGCCTGTAGATTTCATGTTTATGATATGTTTGACAAAATGCCTGTCATTTCTGGTAGGGGTCAGGTCAAGTCCTTATTCAAGTTTTTTCATTACCAGCCTTGTTTCAATGTTATTTATAAATTCCATAAGTTTCATGAAGTTCTAGGCAGAGGCTTGAGTCCTAGCCTTGAAAAAGTGGCTCAGAATTCAGGGTCCTTGGCATTGAACTGCTTGGAAAAGGCCACAATTGCATGGATTCCTTGATGTGGGAGTGACTGGAGGGTCTCATTAGCATGGAAGGCTTGTTATGGGAGTGATTGGGGGTCTAGTTCAAAAAATCAAGTTGTCTCCTAAAGGTTTTGTAGCTCCTAAGGAAGGTTAGATTGGTCTTGTATTGTTGGTTCCACTTCCTTAACTATACATGGGTATTTGAATCATATCATAGTAACTCTTTGTAACATTTTTACAATGATTTTCTGGTTATCTTGGGCAAATGTGGGTTGATGGTGTTACACAATATTTCCAGCAATTGGGATCAGAATTAGTACCTTTAGTCTCAACCTAATAGCTAGAAGGAAGATCCTCTAGAACAAATGGAAAGGTCAAGAAAAAAATCCTCTAAACTCTCTAAAGATATTTCCTCCTCAGTCATGAAATCATAAGTCAATCAAGTTGGCAAAGATCCCTTGTTTGATGGAACAAACTATGTGTCATGGAGCAAAAAAATGTAGTTCTATTTAATGGCTCTAGGATATGAGGTATGGCAATCCGTGGTTACTAGAAGCACAATGGAAAAGGAGTCAAAATAATACAATATAAAAGAAATGAAGGCGACCTTGATCAATTTATCAGACTCTAAAAAAGTCAATATGGGTCAATATTATTCAACTACAAATCTTTGAGAAAAGCTACAAAATATTTATGTAGAGGAATTTCCCCTTATGACATTTGAGCCAGAACCAGAATATATAGAACAAGAAAACGATCAAGAATCAAAGAAGATATATGAAATTAAAAATGAAAACACCAAAATCATGAAATATTATGAATATGAAGAAGACATTTAGGTATAGGCTGAAGTAAACCTTGAAGCAAAGCTAGTGGCTGCTCTAGAAGAAATAAATAGATTGAAAGAAGAAAATGGAGATCATAGAAAGTTGATGCAAGAATGTGAAGAAAAGAATCATGAAATTGATGGTACAAAGGAAGAAGTTAAGACTCCAATTAGAAGAAGCAAAAATAAGAGAAGGAAATTTGATCAAAGAAAGATCTGAGGACTTCAACAAACTTGAAGAAGAAATTAGTTCCTTGAAAACCCAACTTGAAGAAGAAAGAAGAGTCAAAGAATCAATGAAAATCCAAATGTTGAAGAAAGAAGAAGATTACGAAAAATGAGAGAAAGAAGTTGTCTCATTGAGAGATGAGGTTGACAAGCTCAATAAAAATTTGAAGAACATAGTAGTATTAGATCAAATCCTTATTCACTAACAATCACCATATGACAAATCAAGTCTTGGTTATATAGGTGAGGCATGCTCCAAGTTTCCAATTGTTAAGTGTGAAGAAAAATTGGAAGCCATCATTCTTCAAAAGTATATCACAACAAAATCCAAAAGAATGATGAAAGTATTGCTAGACCAAGAAGCTATGATGTTTCTCCTGAGGGATCCATACACAATAGGAATCAATAGAAGATTAGATCTCCTCCAAGGCATAACAACTTTTGAATATCATCAAGAGAATGCTACTCATATAGGTACCCAAGGATATTCTATGGTTATTGTTATTCATGCACTAATTTCGATCATAAAGCTAGAGATTATATAACATACTGTAGGAAGGATTATAAAGATTATTGTCAAAATACTAGAAGTAAGTTTGCAGGTAGACAAGATAGAATCCATAATGGCTATGATAACAAAAATTACAACTTAGTGTCAACATTATTAAAGTTCAATATGTAATTTTATCAATGTCACAATTTTGGACATGTAGCATAAGACTATAGAAGCGGCATGAAATGGGCTCCTAAGCAAATCAAATAACAAAATTTATTTTAAAATCCAACAAAATTTTGGAGAAGAAAATATGTTGAAAAAAGAATTGAAATTTCCTTAAGTGCTCCAAACACTTGTTCAATTTTTTGACTCATTATGTGCCTCAAGTAGAATCTATGATCCCTTCATATTCATAAATTGAGATTTTTCCTATGTAAAATATCTCTATACACTGATCAAATCCAAGATCACATTCTTTTTAGGTAGATGGAAATGGTAAAAAATGGGGACAAAAGGAATCTATGTTACTTATCACTGCCCACTTGATGTTGAATCTGTTAATCTAAAGATGATTTGAGGTTATCATTGATGTCAACCCAAGTAGCACCAGGAGCTACCCTGATCTTGAAAGGGAATTTTTACTTGACAAATTACTCTATTTTGATTCAAGGATCTTCTAGATGGATTCTACTCGTCGAGATGTTTCTATTGATATATGGCACGCCAAGTAATTTTTCACGTTTGAGAGATATTCATGTTTGAAGTTAGTAACCCTAGTTAGTGGGCTAAAACCTTATGGGGTTGTGGCATGGCACTCATAATTGGTTTTGGTCATTGAATAATCAATAATTAATAATTTTTTAAGCTCCTAAAATCCCTCCAACATTCTCTATAGAAGCCCCTCTCAACTCTATAAAAAGAAATCTCATATATCCTCCAAAAGTGGTGATCGTGGAATTTTCGCTATAACTTCATTTCTGCGAAGCCTTAGATTCTGAAACTAAAACCCATTTGATTTGCAATCCTGATGAACGTCGTGACTGAATTTTAGATCTTGGTTCGCTATATTTTTGGAGATACGATCTGTGGAAGTTAGGGTTTTTGCAGGCTGCTGAATTTCATCTTAAAGAAGTGACCTTGGGAAAATCGTCATAACTCTCTCTCTGAGAAGAGGATTGGAATTCTATAAAAATTGACAGATAGTGCACATATTTTAGTTTTCTTTATATCAATTTCATAACTGAAGGAGGAAATAGTGACATGTGGCACGACGTACAAGTTTTCTCTACTGAACTAGTCCATAATTAGGTCATTATGAGAGATTGGGCATAACTTTGCCTTGAAGAGTCCAAATCAGGTCAGACCTGTGGCATTGGAAAGAAGACTCAGAGGGCTTCTACAGGACTGAAGATCACATGTTGGGGATCTGAATCGTAGAGATACATCAGACTAAATATTGTGCTCCTAGAAGGCAAGAAAAGTTAGATCAAGTGTTGTCAAGGGGTGCAAAGGACCAGACTTTCTAGGGAAGCAAAGAGCAAGGTGCAACAAAATGATGTAGCAGAGGTAAGCTACAGGTAAATATATTCTGTATATGCATATTCATCTCTTAATTTCATTAGGTTCTTTTTATTCTAATTTGTTGTTTTTGTTTAGCACTGACATATGCTCTACTGGATGAGGTAAGTTTTGCTATTATCATGTCATGGGTATTTCCTTGAACACTTTTTGCAGGTATTATATATTCATCAAGAGAAGACTCAATACATAATCTAATGTTCTGAAGAATGAGAAAGGGTAGCATGACAAGAGCAACAATCAAGGTGCAGAACAACAACAAGAAGTTCAGCACATTAAGTCTTCAAGTGGGAAACCCTGCATACAGACATTGTAAAAGTATCATTGTACAGAGTCATTGTAAAAGCATATTTGTAAAATTTGTACAAGTGTCTATCTTCCAAGAGTTGAAGATTGCAGTGTCGGGAGGTCTAGGATCATCATTAGGTGGTTGTGTCATAGTTGGGGTTATGGTCTAGTGTGTCTTCTTCTTCTACATCATTCTATATCATTGTAAAGTGGATCATTTTTCCTGGTACGGGAGTCCATTCTTATTTTATTCTTCTATAGGATGGTAGGGTGGCGTTAGGCTGGTGCATGAAGTCATCAACAGGTTCAAGCCTGTGAAAACTTTAGGTTGGTAGGGTGGTGCTAAGGTGAGTTGTAGCTCATTGGGTGTTGGGGCATTCATTCAATTGACTTCTGAAGAATCTTGGGCATTGGAGCATCCATCCAGTGGGTGTTGGAGAAGAATTATTTTTTAGATTCTAGGAATATGGAGCTTTCTTTTCAATTGCAGTTGAAGATTAAAGAATTATTAGAAAAGCGTTCGGTGGTTTTTCATCCGGAGGGTTTTTCCACCTAAAATTTTTGTGCCTCCTGTGTTCTTTTATTCGTTGTTGTTATTACATAAACATTAATGATAATTGAAGATTAACTAATGCTCTGAAAAGATTTAAAAGTGATAATTGCTAAGGAAAACTGATTCACCCCCCCAGTATTTTCTGACAATTGGTATTAGAGCTTGGTTCCTTCAATAGTAGTTTAACAACTGGAAGGAGATCATGGAGCATACCAAGAATGGTGTACCTCTATTCAATGAAACTAATTATGCACTCTGGAAAGGAAGAATGGAGGTCTATCTCTTGGCGCAAGGTTACGAAGTATGGGACACTATTCAAGATGGCTTTACACCAACTGCGGATGAACAAGGTAAGAAGAATTTGGTAAATGATGCAAAATCAAAAAATATTATTATCAGTGGACTTATTGAATCTGCTTATCATAAGATGTTGGGTTGTAAAACCGCCAAAAATGTATTGGACAAGCTTGAGAATACATATGCAGGTGACTCAAATGTCAAAAAAGTAAAGCTTCAAATCTACAGAGAAAAACTTGAGCAGCTCAGAATGAAAGAAGATGACAACATTGTTGCATACTTCTAACACATTGATGAAATAACCAACACTCTGGAAGGATTGGGAGAACCTGTTGATGAGAAGACTATTATACGAAAGATTCTTAAAACTACAAGGAATATTCAACCCAAAGGTATCGGTCTTAGAATACAATAAAAATATGGCCAAACTCAGAAAAGAGAAATTACATGGAATTCTCATAGCATATGAAATGACACTTGATGAAGAAGAGGGTACTTTGCATCTAGAAATTGCATTTGCTACATCTAAGAAAACCATTAAGGACAAACAACCTTCAAAGGCAAAGACTTGCACCTGCAAGTGTGAAGAAAAGGAAGATGATGAAGAAGGTTTTTCAGATGGAGAATATGATTACTTTATGAGAAAACTAAAAATTGGTAAGGGAAAATTCAAAGGTAAATTTCCATTGATATGTTTCAGTTGTGGTGAGGTTGGGAATTTTGCAGCAAAATGTCCGAACAGAAGTGATGGAGACTCAAAAGGAAAGAAAGGCTTTAAGAAATTCAACAAGCAAGGCAAGAAGAAAGGATTCAAAAGGAACTTTCTCTCTAAATAAGATAGCTCATCATCAGATGAAGACAGTGACAGTGAAGAAGAAGGCAAAGAGAGAGTATTGTTTATGGGCAAGCATAATAAAGAAGAGGTACTAAACAACGAAGAAGAAGGGTTGACCATAGAATAATTTTCTAAGGAGGCAATCAAGCTTATAAAAGAGATCAAGGCTGAGAAGATCTGTTCCAATACTCTCGAAGAACAAGTTCAACGTCTCAAAATTGAAGTTGAAGAACATAATTTTATTGAAGAGTCACTTCAAAAGAAGGTGGAAGAAAGCAACCTAGAAAGGGAAGCATTAGAAGCTGAAGTAGTCTCCCTGCGTAAGGAAGTGAAGGGAAACACTATCCAAAACTATGCCAACAACTCAAGGGCGTTGGAAGAAATCACTAATACAATGACACGAGACCTCAAGAGAGAAGTCCAACAGAAGCAACAAGAACTCGACAAAACATTTGCAGAGATTAGCAAGATCTCACAATAGATGCAGGAAGCATAAATTGAAAGGAAGAAATTTTATCAAAGATACATATCCACTGTTGACCAAAAGCAAAAGGAATTAGAAACATCTTCAATAGAAATAAGCAGGCTCAGGATTGAAAATGAGAAGTAGAAGGAACAGATATAGGTTCTCAATAGAGAAGTAGAGAAGACCACTCTTCTCAAGCTACAGGTTGAGGAGGTAGAAAAAAGAAGGAATATCTTGAAAAGATTGTTTCAAGAAGATCTTGCTCAAAAGCAAGAAGAACTTGATGCAACCTGTGATGAGATCAACAAACTCAAGGGATCGCAAAAGAGCACCTACAAGATAATACAGATGAAGAAGCAAAAATGAAGGCAATTAAAGATGGTAAAGCTCTAGTTGATGAAGGTACAAGCTCCATAGCTTCGTAGGATGATTTTAAGAAGGAAGTTGATCAAAGTGAAAAGCCAAAGAAAAATGTTGCAACTCCAAAGAACAAGACCAAAGCAATAAAGAAAAAAGGACCACAACAAACTAAAACACCGCCTCCAAAGAAGAATGAAAAATCTTCTAGGTATGTTCATTTATTTAATGGTTATTGCTTTTTATGTGATAACTTTGGACATATGGCTAGGGATTGTGAATTTTTTGACAGTTACAATCATTATCTGCAAACCCTAGAAGCAATTTTGCAAGATCACGAGACAGTTTCCACAATGATTTTGTCAGAAGATAATACGTGCTATATGGGCCAAATATTGAATGTTTCAAATGCCATAACTATGGCCATAGCACTGGTGATTGTAGATATCAGATGAAATCACCTATGGACAACACTGAATGCTTCAAGTTTCATAACTATGGGCACATGGCTTGAGATTGCAGGAATAAGGTCTGGAAAAGGAAACAGATACAGGAAGACAAAGCAGATAACAAGGTTTCAGCAATTATGATTTCAGGATTTGTATGAGAAAAAGGTCATGATGAATTAGCAGTTGCTTTAGATAATGACTCAAGCCAAGATGGCTCATTAGGTGACTCACTATTTTGAACAATCTCGCTTGTTGACTCCTTAATGTTTGTACAGGAGGATTCTACGCAGTAGTATATGACACAAGTCTACGATTGACAGGAAGGTAGTTTGAACAAGATGGTAGTTTCATTAAAGATTTAGGGGGAGCAAAATAGTTGAAGGATTACAGGTTACCAGGAACAAGGCAAGATTAGTCTGCAAAGGATATGCACAAGTGGAAGGAATTGATTTCGACGAAACATTTGCACCAGTTGCCAGAATGGAAGCCATCCGAATGTTTCTCGCCTATGCATGTTCAAGAAAAATAAAAGTTGACCAAATGGATGTTAAGTCATCATTTCTGAATGGAGAATTGGAAGAAGAAGTTTACATCGAACAACCTAAAGGTTCTACTATCAGAAAAAGAAGACTATGCTTGCAGGTTAAAGAAGGCTATGTATGGTCTCAAGCAGGCTTCGAGAGCATTGTATGCTCGTCTTGATGGATATCTACGTCAACAAGGGTTCAAGAAAGGTACTATTGATAGAAATCTTTACGTACAAATAGATACAGATAATTTAACAATCGTTGAGGTATATGTGTATGCTATAACCTTTGGTAGCAATGATGATCGACTAAGTAAGAACTTTGCTAAAAATATGCAAAGTGATTTTGAGATGTCTTTACTTGGTGAATTGACATATTTCTTAGGGCTTCAAATATCTCAACAAGAGAAAGGAATATTTATATGTCAAGCTAAGTACATCAAGGAAATGCTCAAGAAATTCAAAATGGAAGATTGCAAACCCGTCCTTACTCTGATGGTAACAGGTTGCAAATTGAGGATAGATGATTCCAAGCAGCACCAAAAGAATCACATATTATTGTCATCAAAATAATTCTTCAATATCTAAAGGGCACAACAGAATATGGCTTGTGGTATCCCAAGGGAAACAATCTCATTATTCAAGCCTTTACAGATGCAGATTTGGTAGGAAGTGTTGATGATTGTAAGAGTACTAATGGAGCAACATTCTATCTAGGTGGTTGTCTCGTATCATGGTTGAGAAAAAAGAAAACATCAACCTCATTATCCACAACATAAGTAGAATATATCACGGCGGCAGCTTGTACTCTCTCGATGAGGAAAACTTTTCAAGATCTTTAGGTCAAGTTTGATGAGCCTATTCCCATATTTTGCGATAACACCAGCGCCATCAGTATCTCCAAGAATCCTATGACGCATTCCAAAATGAAGCACATTCTAATTAAATATCATTTCGTTAGAGAGCAAGCTGCCGAAAACAATATCAAGCTTGAATATGTTGGTACAAAAGAAAAAATCATTGATATCTTCAGTAAATCTTTACCTCGTGAAGCATTTTAATATCTTCACCAGAAGCTTCGGATTCTCCCAAGTTCTCATTAGATTTTCCTTATTCAGAAAATAAAGGGAGAGTGGAAGTGTGTACGGGTCCGCAAGATGGTTGTGTGTCAGGGGGAGTTACCCTTTTCCATTGATGTCAAAGGGGGAGAGAAGGCAGGAGGAAGAGGTGCCCTGATCGCAGGGGCAGTACTTGTGTTGCCATCAATGCCAAAGGGGGAGATTACTGATCTAAATATGATCTGAGGTTGTCATTGATGTCAACCCAAGCAGCACCAGGGGCTACCCTGATCTTGCAAGGGAATCTTGACTTGACAACTTACTCTATTTCTAGTCAAGGATCTTTTAGATGGATGCTACTCATCAAGATGTTTTTGTTGATATATGGCACGCCAAGTAATTCTTCACGGTTTGAGAGATATTCATGTTTGAAGTTAGTAACCCCAGTTAGTGGGCTAAAACCTTATGGGGTTGTGGCATGGCACTCATAATTGGTTTTGGCCATTGAATAGTCAATAATTAATAATTTTTTAAGCTCCTAAAATCCCTCCAACATGCTCTATAGAAGCCCCTCTCAACTCTTTAAAAAGAAATCTCATATATCCTCCAAATGTAGTGATCATGGAATTTTCGCTATAACTTCATTTCTACGAAGTCTTAGATTGTGAAACTAAAACCCATTTGATTTGAAATCCTGATGAATGGCATGACCAAATTCTAGATCTTGGTTCGCTATATTTTCAGAGATATGACCTGTGGAAGTTAGGGTTTTTGTAGGCTACCGAATTTCATCTCAAATAAGTGACATTGGGAAAATCATCATAACTCTCTCTCTGAGAAGAGGATTGGAATTTCGTAAAAAGAAACAGATAGTGCACAGAATATAGTTTTCTGTGTATAAATTTCAAAGTGGGAGGAGGAAACAATGACACGTGGAACATCGTACAAGTTCGATCTACTGAACTAGTCCATAATTAGGTCATTGTGAGAGATTGGGCATAACTTTATCTTGAAGAGTCCAAATTGGGTCAGACCTATGGCATTGGAAAGAAGACTTAGAGGGCTTCTACAGGATTGAAGATCACATGTTTTAGATCTGAAATCGCAGAGATACATCAGATTAAATATCGTGCTCCTAGAAGGCAAGAAAAACTAGATCAAGTGTTGTCAAGGGGTGCAAAGGACCAGACTTTCTAGGGAAGCAAAGAGCAAGGTGAAACAAAATGATGTCGCAGAGGTAAGCTACAGGTAAGTATATTTTGTATATGCATCTTCATCTCTTAATTACATTGGGTTCTTTGTATTCTAATTTTTTGTTTTTGCTTAGCACTGACATATGCTCTGCAGGATGATGTAAGTTTTGCTATTATCATGTCATGGGTATTTCCTTGAAGAATTTTACAGGTATTATATATTCATCAAGAGAAGACTCAATGCATAATCTAATGTTCTGAAGAATGAGAAAGGGTAGCATGACAAGAGTAGTAATCAAGGTGCATAACAACAACAAGAAGTTCACCACATGAAGTCTTCAAGTGGGCAACACTACATACAGACATTTTAAAAGTATCATTGTACAGAGTCATTGTAAAAGCATATTTTTAAAATTTGTACAAGTGTCTATGTACCAAGAGTTGAAGAGACAATGTCGGGAGGTATAGGATTATCATTAGGTGGTTGTGTCATAGTTGGGGTTATGGTCTAGTGCGTCTTATTCTACATCATTGTAAAGTGGACCATTTTCCCTGGTACAGGAGTCCATTATTATTTTATTCTTCTATAGGGTGCTAGTGTGGTGCTAGGGTGAGTTGTAGCTCATTGGGTGTTGGGGCATCCATTCAGTTGACTTCTAAAGAATCTCAGGCTTTGGAGCATCCATCCAGTGGGAGATGGAGAAGAATGCTTTTCTAGATTCTAGGAAGTTGGAGCTTTCTTTTCAATTAGAGTTGAATATAAAAGAATTATTAGAAAAGTGTTCGGTGGTTTTTGACCCAGAGGGGGTTTTCCACCTAAAATTTTTGTGCCTCCTGTGTTCTTTTATTCACTGTTGTTATTGCATAAACATTAATGATAATTGAAGATTAACTAATTCTCTAAACATATTTAAAAGTGTTAATTGCTAAGGAATACTGATTCACCACCCCCTCCCCCCCCTCAGTATTTTCCAACATAATCCATGTTCTTTGTTCCTACCATCAGTGTGTCTACTTGATGTTCATATACTTATAGAAGGTAAGGGATATAAAGGAATAGATGCTTCATGTATGTTTAGTTTTCAATGTGCAAATTGGAGATACCACTACCTTGGATTATTCAGAACTACAAGATGGCTTTGCCAAACAATGAAAATGATGCATATGTCAAACAAAGTCTATGTAATAAAGCATTGGTTTCTGAAGCACATTATTCTTCTAACAATATGCTGCTATTATGGGTTTTCAAATTCGATTACATCTAGGCCACCAAAACATGGCTTGTGATTTGAAAAACTTTGTGATGAAATGCATGAATTGGAAGACAAGGATACTACAAAGATGTTGAATATTACATCTCTTACCTTGGATGTTTAGGGGCCTTTTGGTTACACCAGTGCCAAACAAGATGCATCATTTCATAGGATATAGCCTTTGTTTTAAAATGAGCCTCTTATCATTGTATACAACAAGACTGATTTGTAAGCCTTAGATGGTATTCCTTAAGACAATGCAAATTTGATAACCAGAATGAAGGTGGAGGCCACAATTTCCATGATGGTTAACCTGGAAAAGATGGATAAATATAGGCTTATGCTGAGTGTTTTTTCTTACAATGGTCTTATAGGATTATTAATCAAATTAGAATCTCATAAAGAATCCATAGTGGTGTATAGTAAAATGATTTTAGAAGGATTATTTCCTAGCCTAAAATGTTATTTTGTACTAATGGGTGGCTGTGAAGAAATGGGAGCTTTGAAGGAAATGATAATTGATGGATTGTAGCTACTTTTGCTACTATTATCAATTCCCTATGCACAGGGGAAAAATTGTTGAGGAATTCTTGATCTATGAAGAAATTTTGGCCTGAGGTGGTCATTAATGCATATATGTGGTATGATCTGTCATCAAATCCCTATGCAAACCAGGAAGATATTTTGATGCTCACAAAGCGTTTGAAGAATCAAAAGGTTGAAGCATTTTTCTTGAAACTATAACTTACAACACTTTTATTAATTGTCTATGAAAATCTGATCATATGCATATTGGTTGAGATCCTTTCCAACAGATGAAGTTAGATTGTAATCCAAATGTTTACACTTACAATGCATTTTTATTTAAAAATTTCCTCACCTGTATGGATTCATTATTTAATGCCTTTTTATTTTGATGCCCTTGAAAATATGGAAAGATGGTCAATGATTTCAAGCTTCTTGATAAGTTGCATACAATAAATTGCAACACCCTCATATTAGGTACTGTGATGGCTGAGTTGGGAAGTTTTCTACTCCACATGCACATATATGGTGGACAAAGCAATAAAGCAACAAGCACTGGTCGGTTTTGTCCCAAATTGAAGGAGCTGAGAGTTGATGGTTTTCAGTTGTATAGTTTCTAAAACAACAAAAAAAGTAGGCAGTTATGGAAAGAGGAATGATAGCTATCGCTGAAGAAGAACCTACTCATTGGTATGAAATAACATGTAGTTCGTCAAGTCAATATAGGATGGCTGAAAACTTATTGTATATAAAGGAAGGTAGGATTTCATATGGGCATGCGTAAGGGAGAAATTAATGGCACAAATCATCACTATAAATTATGTAACTTAGGGGGGGAGTTTTCCTAAGAGTTAGAAAACATAGGAGTAGATAATAGGGGAGTTATCCCATTTTTCATTGATGTCAAAGGGGGAGAGAAGGAAGAGAAATACGGATATAGTAGAAGTGAATCATTTTGATAGGGGGAATAGGAGTGTTGACATCAATAGAAAAGGGGGATATTGTTGGAAGAACTTGTCATTGGTGTCAAAGGATTTGATGATTTGTGTACACCAACATTATCACCCCAAATGAATGGATTTAACACTAGTAGTTTGTCCCGCAAAATCATGATCTTAGTGTTCTATTACAACTTTTGAAGAAGGTCAAATTATGGAAGCCCAAGTCAACCTTGAACAAAGATATTTCAGAATACAAAATAAATTATTCTTTTATAATTCTCCTTTGTCAGGTCAACTCCGTGAATGAAGACAAGTCAACCTTGTTTTGAGCATCTTGACTAATATAAATAAAAGGGTAAAAACGTGGAAATGGGAAACACTTTTTGAAATTAGGTTTGTACGCTTAATAAGTGTTGGAAGAACTAATACTAATAGAAAAATCTATGAAAAAATAGTACACATTGCGTCTAAGCCTATACTTTTCTATCTAATTTTTTTTAGAGAAAAATGATTGATAACTATGAAAATGTTGGTAGATACCTAAAAAATGAAAACGTTAAAAAATAAGGAGGAGTGTTACCCATATTCACATCATCACCCAAGAGTCACTTCAGCCTTGCTAATGCTCAAACTAGCAAGGGGACCTAAAAGGGACTCCTAAAGGGACAATTGCTAGGTCAAGGGTAGTGATGGAGACTTAGCCCACTGTCACCTCAGCTAAGACTCCCTACTCTTTATGGACTTTCACCAATGGGAGGATACCCGATATATAGAAATTCACTTGTGAAGAATTAACCAACAAATGGATGTGAAGTGACCTTAATGATCCTTTTCCTAGAAGGAGTGAAGAATAGAGCTTGCTTGCTCTTCAAGAAGGGTACAAATATTTCTAGGAGGAGTTGAGGATTTAAGGGCTAGGTTTGAGGAATGTGCCTGGTAAAGGAGTTTCCTATCCCTGTAATCATTATTGAACTTGGTTTCCCAATTGGTTCCTGAAGAATTGACTTTTCAAAAGTATGAGACCACACGAGACCGAGTGAACGCGGGTTAGGTTAAGGGGAGGGAGTTTAGCAACCAATGATGATCTTATCCTAAATAAGGAAGGGGAAAGGATCAAAACAAGAATTTCCACTTAAAGGTGTCAAATTGATCCTATGAGGTACTAGCCTGGGGAACACCAGGGCAAAGTTTGATCTCAGAGAAGGATTGGGATATCTCACAATCCCTGTTGGGTAGCGGAGGTCTGCATAATAGTTTTGAGTCCGAGAGCCTAGAAAGTAGGATAAAAATATTGTAAACCTCCGAAATATGTTGAGCGTGAAATGTAAAAGACCGAGTCAAAGGGTTGTCTGCCTGAAAAATAATATAAAATAATAGGAAGTAAGTCTGTCCACAGACCATAGATAGGTATAAATAGAGCGCAGCTCTATGAGGGAAAGACAGTTCCTTTTGGGTATGATCTTGGATCTGAATTGTAATGGGTTTTTGAGGGAAGCACTCTGAAAGCATCTGTAAGTCCAAGTCGACAGTTTGGGTAGTGGATAGAGGCTCTGCAGCTATGTGCACAGAGGCCTGGAAGAGTACGCAGCTGTGTGCGTGGACCCCTGCAGCTGAGTGCACAGGGCGGATCTGGATGTACTAGTGATAAGTGGAAATAAAGATAAGTTCCTTCTGAGAATTCTGTGTCAAATCTGAATTATCACGAATTTAGCATTTTGTATGAATAATAAGACAGTTTTGATATATGCGCATATGATTGATTATTGAATACTTGTGAATCTGGGTTTAATCTTAATAAGTGAACTGAGTAAATATGATAAATGTTTGCTTAAAGACCATTCTAAAGTAGATCTGAGTTGTAATACTTCATCCAATAGATTAGATCTGTAAATTGCACGCTACTAGATAATAAGAGATATTCGGGATCTACGCGAATACAGCGCAGCACAAAGTTGCAGAACGGGGTGTGAAACCTCCAAACCACATCTAAACATCCCAAGGGTGCGGAAACCTAGTTCCAACACCCTCCCCTACTACCTCTGGTGAGACCTCAGTCTGCGCTTTGCGGGATTTGCTTGGCTAAATAATTATTCTAAACTTGGGTCAGGCCCATATAAGCCAACAAATGGTTCCATTGTCGGGACCGGGATCTGCCTAAGGGGTGTTTGGTGTGAAATACGGGGACTCGAGAGAGAAGAAAAATGAAGGATTGAAGGGACCAGGAACAATAGTAGTTCAAGGGTAACAATGACAAGCGCGATCCAGTTATCAGTATTCAAAGGTGCAGGAGGTGAAGACCCGGAACAATTATGGTTCGTGCTAACATCAGTATGGAAAGCACAGTGAATTGCGGATGATAATATCAGAAAGGCTACCTTAGTCAGCACACTGCAGGACTGAGCACTGACATGGTACATAAAGTACTCAAGTGATCACCCAATGGCGAGGATAGCAGAAATCTAGACCAAATTGAAGAAGGAGTTTAGCTGGCTGAAGTCAAAAACACAGTCGATTATAGGGTTCAAAGAGATCGTGATGATGCCTGGTGAAATCCCATGGGATTTGGACCAAAGACTGAAAAGTACTATTCGCGAGGCTAACATGACATTGACAGATTCGTAGCACTGTGCTTGGTTTATGGCATCATTAACACCACATTTGAGGATGGCTCTGTCACAACAGAAGATCTCAACCTAGGCTGAAGCATTAGAGACATCGATGAGGTTGCACGACACTCCGTTATAAGACCCGGGGTTGGGAGTTTAGAAAATCCAAGGGTAGATCCAAAATTTGTGTTTGGAAATTAGGAATTTAAAACAAGAATAGGCATCGCGGCTAGAAATCCGAGAGGAATTATGGTGTAGGAGCCAGGGGCACGATAAAGATCATGGCCCAGTCTCAGTGAATTATGTGGCAACGGGGGGGACCAACACCATTGCTACTAGAGGCAGGGCTGAGCACAACAACCCCACTCTGGTGTGCAATCTGTGAGGTGGGAGGAAAGCACAACACGGATAACTGTCATCTACTGCCAAAATACAACCAGACCCCGCAGTAGCTATTTTGCAACTTTTGCAGATTGGTGGGCCATGAGGAAAGGGACTTTCATAGCTACCAATTATTAATGGACCAGTCACCTGCTTACAGAATGCAGACTGAGGTGCGAGGTCAGGATCGAGCTGTGGTGATCGAGCGCGGTGGGTTCCAAGGCCGTGGGCGAGGATGGGGTAGCATGGGGCCAGGAAAGAGTTGCGAGTAGCTAATTTGCTACAACTGCGGAGGTCCAAGACATTACGCACAGGATTGTACCAACCCCACCAGAATTTCGTGCAGTTATTGTGAGTAATTCGATCATGAGCTGATAGATTATCCTACGCTGATAACACAGATCCGTGAAAAAAGGGTAGCGCAACCAACAACAACCCAGAACATGCAAATGATGAGGTCTGAACCCCGCGAGGAAGATCCCAAAGTCAACATGGTACTAAGAATGGCACGGCCACAGGAGCGGATAGAAGAAACTTAAGTAAGGAAGACGCAGGGGTAGGTAAGGAGACACATCTGGAAGCTCAGGAGAGCTTCGCGGAAGTCTCTACCCTAGGTAGTAGGGATCAGCCTAAGCCAGTCAGGGATCCCTCGGTGATAACTACCTTTTTAGAGACATGTATAACATTTCTTCGTGACAACAAGGCAATTAAAGGCTTACAGGAACTGATAAATAGATGCGCAAGATGGAGTGAACCTCACGTAGTTCGAAAGTTGGGAAGACATGTGTCGCAAATGGGGAGGGAAATGCAACTAACAGTGTTGATCGACGAGTATGAAATGGATCAGATCATTCTGGATCTAGGTTTAGATGCCAACGTACTGCCTAAATAGACTTGGGAGCGCATGGGTAAGCCTACACTACAATGGTCCCCTATCCAAATGCGGATGGAAAATCAGCAGAAGGTGCCACCCATGGAAAGGTTGCAAGGAGTTACAATAGACCTTGATGGCGCAAGTACTCGGACGGACTTTGAAGTTATTGAGCTCATGGATGAAAGTGCGCCCTATCCTGCGTTGTTAGGAATAGAAAGGGCCACCGACATGAACATGGTTATTAATTTAAAGAAGTGGACAATGCTATTTGAAACAAAGTTGCTCCGCATAGTCATTCCGCTAGATCTAGCTAAAGGACCGTGCTATATTGAACCTGTGCACAACAAAGAGAGCGACGATGAATTAGATGGTATCTACATAATAACTGCAAAAAGGAAAGAATGGGGAAAGACAATGAAGGATAGAAGAATATCACGAGGCTATGTAGAATGTTGCACCACCGATTCATACGAAGAAGATGAGCGGTGGTAGAGCAAATTGAATAGAGCGATTACGCTACACTGCAATATGATGACTAAATCTTTGTACTGTGTAAGGGCCCAGGATCGCGAATTGCCGATGTATGATGCATTGACGATAATAGATGAATTCTTAACCAAATTTGAAATCGTAGTACCAGAGCACCAACGGTTTGATGTGTTGAGATGGGTGTTGCGCGCGACGCCTGCGTGATGGTGGTGCACACATGAAGGGACTTTTGACGATTGGCGCGACTACAGGCGCATGATAAAGATCAGATTTGGGAAGCCATAACTACACATAACGGAGAAATATGATGGACGCGATGACCCACGCATGCACCTTAATAGATGGATCAAAGCCTATGGAGAGGAACCTCAGCTAGAATGGGTGCACTTATTTTATCACACCCTGGATGTCATTCCCAGAAACTGTTATACTGAAGAGGAGCTCCGACAGGGCACAGGTGAGTGGGATATCTTGCGCGTAGGGTTTTTGTCGACATTCCTCTTTGAAGATCAATGGATGGATCCTGTGGACGAAGCATTACAACTGGTAAAGGCTGTCATTTTCAAGGCACCACTGGAACCATAGGAAACTGTGCAGCTCGACTGGTCGCGACAGCTGAGCTAGGCTCTTTAATGCTATAATGTCCAGGTAGAAGATGATGAGGATGATCCGCAAAACGTCAACATTCTGGAATCAAAAGGGAGTCGTGAGGTGCGTGAACCCGAAATCGAAGATCCAGATATCACGGCACCATTGAAAACGAGACAAGTCAATATCGGAACCGAAGAAGCGCCGAAGTATGCAACACTGGGGGACTATTGGGACAATGCCACAGTGGAGAAGGTCATCAAATTTCTTCGTGAATATCAAAATTTATTCCCAACAAAAATCACGGAGCTAAAAGGGATCCTAGGAGACCTGGGATGGATGAAGATAATGTTGAAGCCAGACGTGAAACCAGTTAAGCAGCAACCCTACCAATTGAACCCAAAATATAAAGCAAAGGTCTGCGAAGAATTGGACAAGATGTTTGCAGTAGGAATCATTGAACCAGTTGAGGAGTTTGACTGGGTAAGTCTGATGGTTATGTAGGAGAAGAAACAGAAGGGTGAGATTTGTATTTGCATGGATCTCAGGAAGCTCAATGATGCCTGTGTTAATGATCCATTTCCAACTCTGTTTACAAATGAGGTACTGGAAAATGTGGGGGGGCAGGAAGCCTACTCCTTCACAGATGGGTTCTCAGGATACCACCAGATCAAGATCGTGCCATAGGACAAGAGTAAAACAACGTTTGCCACTGAATGGGGTTGCTTTCAGTACATGGTGATGCCCTTTGGACTGAAGAATGTGCCAACGATATTTTCATGAATAGTGGTAGCGACATTCAAAGAATTTATACACAAGTTCTTAGAGGTCTATCTTGATGATTGGACTGTGTTTGGACTGGTTAAGAAGCACGTAGCGAGCTTACAGTTGATGTTGGATACGTGCCACCGACACCAGAGTGCGTTAAACTTAAATGTGTAATTTCCTTGTCCCATTTGGGAACCTGCTAGGCCATGTGGTCTATAAGAAAGGCCTAATGGCCAATCTGGCAAAGATCGCCATCATACTCAATCTACAAGCACCACAAAGTGCCAAAAAACTACGTGCCACACTAGGACACACGGGCTACTATCGGAAGTTCATCACAAGCTATGCCCAGATCATAGCTCCGATGGGAAAATTGCTGAAGAAGGATGCTACTTATTGCTGGAAAGAGGAATGCAACAAAACTTTGGAGACGCTCAAGGAAAAGATGGCATCAGCCCCTATATTGTTCTTTCTGAAATGGGACGTCGAGTTTCATGTGCATGTCGACGTGTCATGTATCGCACTGGGGGCGGTACTTACTCAACTAGGAGCAGAGGGAATCGACCACCCGATTGCATTCGCAAGTCGCTGGTTGTCAAAAGCTGAGAAGAATTACTCCACTATCGAGCCCAAGGGATTAATGATGATATATGCGCTTCAAAAATTCCTCCACTATCTGCTTGGAGGCCACTTTAAGATGTATACCGATCACTCAGCGTTAAAATACCTAGTGAACAAGCCTGTGTTAGGGGGCACATTTGTAAATGGTTACTGTTATTCCAGGAGTATGGCTTTGAGGTCGTTGTAAAGCCAGGACATCTAAACGCAGGCCCCGATCACTTGTCCCGAATTGAGACTGGCGAAGAACCCACAAATCTAGAGGATGGACTCTCAGATGCACAGCTATATGCAGTACGCGTAGCGGATGGTCACTTTGAGGATATAATCCATTTCTTAACTACAGGAACTGTGCCACAGGGATATTTTGTTTAGCAAAAGAAGGAATGGGTGATACGCGCAACAAATTTCACCGTTTTTGCAGGACACCTCTACAAAATGGGCAACAATGAAATATTATGTAGATATGTCCTGGAGTTCGAGCGAGGATAGATCCTAGCCGAAGCACATGGGGGGGTTGCTGGCGAACATTATGTGGGTCGTGCCACAACCCAGAAGATTCTTCGTGCAGGATTATGGTGGCCCACTTTGCATCAGGATTCGAAAGCATACTGTTGAGCTTGTGACGTATGTCAACGGATGGGGAAACCATCGCGGAGAGATGAAATGCTGCTCCAGCCACAGATGATGCTACAACCATTCAAGAAGTGGGCAATTGATTTCATAGGACCTATTGAGCCACGAGGGAAGACAAGTGTGCGCTATATCATCACTGTGATAGATTATTTGACCCGATGGGCAGAGGCACAGCCGTTTAAGAATTGCACGGCTGCGACTGCTGCGAAGTTTTTGTTCCAGAACATACTAACAAGGTTTGGCTGTCCCAAAATTCTCATGAGCGATTGGGGAACGCATTTCCTGAATGAAATGATCAGCGCACTCACTGAGGAGTTCCAAATATATCACCAGCAGAGTAAGTCATACCACCCGCAAGCGAATGGGACTGTTGAGGCATTCAACAAAATCATGGAGATAGCGTTGACCAAGGTCTGTAATGCGCGACGAAATGACTGGGACTTGCACATCCTTGCCATGCTATGGGCATACCGAATGACGTGCAAGAAGTTGATGGTTTAGACACCTTTTTGGTTAGTCTATGGCAAGGAGGCCATTATGCCTATGGAATATATTGTGCCTAGTCTATGGATCGCAGCAATCATAGGTATGGTAGACCGTGGGGCTTTGGAGGAAAGGCTCGTGCAGCTAGAGGAATTGGAGGAGGAATGGTTTTTGGTTGGATTCCATCAGCAAGTACAGAAATAGCGCGAGAAAGCTTGGCATGATCACCATATCAAGGTGCGCACCTTCAAGGAAAACGATCTAGTGTTGCTATATGACAGTAAGTTCGAGAAATTCCCTCGCAAACTCTGAATGCATTGGTTAGGACCCTATGTCGTCAAATAAGTTACCGATGGGGGCGCGGTTTAGCTTGCCAAACTCAATGGAGACCCCTTCCCAGGCCGAGTGAATGGCAGTCGCCTGACTAACCGTTTGAGGGATAGTGTCACCACTCCAGCCAGTTGAAAGAGAGCGTGAGACGGTAAAGAAGTCTGTGGGAAAGAGGCGTGAGTACCCGGCTACGTGTCAATTTGGCTCATCAATAAGATCACGGTTGCGTGATAAAAATTGCGCCGATGCATTGCTAAGAAGAGAGGTGACCGTTCCTGTCACTATTCATGACAAGATGTCTGCATTATGGCAAAAGGGAGGGGGCGACGGGCAATTAAGAGAGGGAGTACGAGTCGGATATGGAACAAGTTGCCATAGATTTTACATGAGGATAGTAGATCAAGTGGGAACTAATGAATTTAAAATTTGAATTGCTTATAAATCATCGAGAGGCATCCATTAGGCGACCTACACTTTTGGAAAATATGTGCTAGTTATCGATATGGAGCTATTCATTATCTCTGCACAAGGAATAAGCCCAAGGGTGGTGATATGGCCGTTGAAGCAGCAGAACTCTCTAAGGAGCAAGGCTTTGACAGCTGCAGGCATCCCACAGAATGTAGCATCAACAATCGGGGAGGTACCAAAAAAGAGGAGAAACGAAGTAGAATTGGTCCGGATGTCATTGCCCCACCCGGGGGTAGGCCAGAGAACTACAACAATACAGAGAAAGGATGGAAATATGGATACCATGGGTAGAAATGAAGTTAATAAGTCATCTTTGATGGACCTTGAGGATTGGGATCTCGCAGATAGCAACAACGGTCTTGCAAAATTGCAACACAAGTTGCAGCAGACAGTGCGAAAAGCAGATATGAAGGTTGTAAGTGGCTGCGGTGGTACAAGGAGGTCCTGTATGTAGCTACCCTAATCGAGCTAAAATCCTATGAGGGGGTGTTCTGTGTTAGCTGAGCAGAGAAGAATGAGCATCATTGGTCGCAAGGAGTGGTAAAAACACTGAAGTAGGAGCCAAATGAAGCATGGAAGGAGACAACCAAGAAGTAGTAGGATGACGAGCACCACTCAAAGGGAGGTGAACTGCGAAGCCATGGTAGCGTGTCTCGCCGCTCCAACGAATGACTTAGGACGAGTCACAATGATTGTGTTGGGGGACTGTTGGGTAGTGAAGGTCCCGCGTAATAATTTTGAGTCTGACAGCCTAGAAAGTAGGATAAAAATATTGTAAACCTCTAAAATATGCAGAGCACGAAATGCAAAAGACTGAGTCAAAGGGTTGTCCACCCGAAAAATAATATAAAATAATAGGAAGTAAGTCGGTCTACGGACCATAGATAGGTATAAATAGAGCGCGACTCTATGAGGGAAAGACAGTGCCTTTTGGGTATGATCATGGATCTGAATTGTAATAGGGTTTTGAGGGAAGCACTCTAAAAGCATCTATAAGTCTGAGTCGAGGGTTTGGGTAGTGGATAGAGGCTCTATAGCTATGTGCGCAGAGGCCTGGAAGAGTCTGCAGCTATGTGTGCAGATCCCTGCAGCTGAGTGCCCAGGGCGGATCTAGATGTACTGGTGATAATTGGAAATAAAGATAAGTTCCTTCTGAGAATTTTGTGTCAAATCTGAATTATCGTGAATCTGACATCTTGTATGAATAATAAAACTATTTTGATCTATGCACATACGATTAATTATTGAATACTTGTGAATCTGGGTTTAATCTTAATAAGTGAACTAAATAATTATGATAAATGTTTGCTTGAAGACCATTCTAAAGTAGATCCGAGTTGTAATACTTCATCCACTAAATTAGATCTATAGACTGCGTGCTAATAGACAGAAAGAGATATTCGGGATCTGTGCGAATACAGCGCAACACAAAGTTGTAGAACAGGGCGCGAAATCTCCAAACCACATCTAGACATCCCAGGGGTGTGGAAACCTGGTTCTAGCACCCTCCCCTGCTACCTCGGGTGAGACCTCAGTCCGCACTTCATGGGATGTTGCCGAAAGGGCCGGTAGCTGCGGAATTTGCTTGGCTAAATAATTCTTCTGAACCCGGGTCAGGCCCATATAAGCCAAAATTAAATTGTCCAAATTTCTTCAAATTTGGAGGAGACCTTGAGGACATACTAGTGAGAGGCTAGGAGATCAAACTTTTTCTATCGCTACTTTGTCAGGAAAGTGATGCCCTAGGTGGACCAATGTGGCTAGAACTAGAAAATAAGAAGAAAAAAACGTAAAGAAAAAGGTTTAAGGTGATCACCTTATGGTGGACCAATGCCTAATTCTTTTTGGGGATATGGAGTCTCTAAGGGAAACTTTGTCCAATGTTAGGGCATAAAAAGAAAGTGACCTTAAATAATTTATACTTCTCTTGCAAATGAATATGGATTATCAAGATAACTTCCATCTCTAGGACAATTTGTTCAACAAACATGGCCCATACATAAATATATGCTATATAGAAACATAATTCCACAATGAAGTAGTAAATGCATGCAACAATTAGCCCTAAAATAATGAAAATCCCATGGTCAATGTATGTGACAAAGTAAAAGAAAATAGCATCAAAGATGTACTTACATGTAAGAGAATATATCCAACCATCAATACATTTGCCAATAAAGAAGCTCCAAGATGAGAAAATTCAATCCAAACATCAAAATTCATCCATGCTCCAATCTGTCCTCCAAGAAAGAAATGTGAAATTCTCAAGAGAGAGAATGATCCAATCCAAGTGATGATACAAATGAATTCATGTCTCTCCTATTTATACAATCATCAGGAGTTTGAATTACTTAACAGTAGGAAACATCTTGGTAAAGTTTTGAAGTATATTGGAAGTGTTTTTTTAGGTTGGAGGCTAAGAGGATAGGTGTCCTCATTGAGACCAGGTTGGTGCCTGGATTTGCAATTGAGGATTGGAGTCCTCATTCAAGGTTGAAGCCTTGAAGAATTTGGATATTTTGTTGTACAAGTTGGATCCTAGATTTTTTAAAAGAGGATTGTGTTGATTTTATAGTGCTAATTAGACAAGCACAAATTTCTACATCTGGTAATTACTTCCAATGAGATATGAACATCGTTAAGTAATTACACATAGAAATTTCAAGCTCCTAGAAAAATTTGGCCTCTTCCTTAAATCTTCTTCCACATGTGAATGAGAGAGAAGAATATGTGAGTGATATGTGCATTATGATTGTATTGAATGTCTTTTTATAGTGATATTCAGTTGCCCCAAAGAGACATGTCTCTTTGTAAATTAAATTTAAAATGAACTTTAATTTTCTTTATTTTAATTTTAACTTAAATCACACTTAAATTGAATTTAAATGTAAATTTATTTTTTTTCTTTTGATTTTAACTTGTGTAGTTTGGGAATACCTCCTGTAGCTACCCAAAAATCAACTCTTCCTCTTATCTAGGGAGATATGCACCTTGAATTCCTTAGATGTATCTCTTTGTTGAAAAAATTCTTTAAGAATAAAGTTTCACAACTCACAACCAACTTCACAATAATCCAGGTCAACACACTTTACCTATTACAATCATAAAATCCACTTAGTACGATTATCCAGGTTAGCACACCTAACCTATGGTACTAGGTACCACCATCCAGGTTAGTACCTAACCTATGGTGCATTACCAATATGTAATAGGTGCCATCATTGAGGCTATCACACCAAGCCTATGGTACAACATCAATATGCACTAGGTACCATCATCCAAGTTAACACACCTAGCCTATGGTACAACAACTAGTTTCCATGATCTAGTTGGCACCTCAACCTCATGGTGTACAAACTAGTACAAGTTTTCCATCACCACAGTCAAAACATAGGGAACATCCAGATTCTAACTTCATAGGGTTAGCCAAACCCTTGAGAACATCCACATCCTCACACCAAAGGGTTATCATCACCATGGTCAAAGCATAAGGGACATCCATGCCCTCACTCCATAGGCCTCATTCCAAGCCATGATGCTATATGGGCTCACTCAATGAGTAACTGATCCTGATGCTGAAAAGGAACTCACTCTTATAGAGTGGCCAGGCCAAAACACTAAAAGGCACCCACTCTTTCAAGTAGCCTCTACTAGACCATTATCCCTAATTCCAATCACAATACTTGACACAGGGATAATATCCCTAATTTTGGTCACAATACTTGACACATGGCGAATGTATGTCCATTAGACCATTCTTCCTAGTTTTGGTCAATGTACTCGATATAGGGATAACATCCCTAATTACAATCAGAGTACATGGCACATGAAGAATGTCTATCCATGATGCTATCAAATTTATCAACCCATTCTTCCTAATTCTAGTTAATGTACTTGACATAGGGATAACCTCCCTAATTTTGATCAAAGTAAATGACACAGGGAGAATCCATATCAATGATACAATATTTTCATCGCCATCATCATCAAACAACCAATATCTCACAATCATGGTACTCATATAGATGGTCTATCAAAGAGACATCAATCAAACAAGCTCTCTTTACAAAGAAATTTGAACATGATGATTGAAGGATCCAACTCAACTTCTAAGACCATAGCCCCTAATTTTGGTCATCGTACTAGACGCATGGAGAATTATTATCCTTTGCTAGACCATTTTCCTAATTCTAGTCAATGTACTTAAAACAAGGATAACATCTCTAATTCTAGTCAATGTACTTGAAACAAGGATAATGATGCAGGAGCATGTGACTTAGAGGGAAAATCTTCAAACTTATTCCAAAAATCCAAAAAAATCTATAGGAAAAGGAGTGGGGTCCTTTAGCCAACAATTTTCATGCTTTTCTAGCTTAGGATAATGATAAAATTAAGAATAAGATCAAGTTGTAATAAATCACTTTATGATAAGTTGTAGTAGCTTTATTGCTTTAAATCACTTTATGTAAAAAGCCATGCTTTTGTAAAGGATAATGTCCGAGAAGGCTTTATCTATTAATTATAAATAAAATAACGGGATGCACTATGGAGGGTAGATCTCGGAGGCATTGTGTTCTTGAAGAATTCTCTCTGTGCATAGGAATTTACAATACTCTGTTAACTGGTATATTTGCATATGTATTTGATGGGGATTCTTTCCTTTTGAGCCTTGTTAATGGTGATCCGACCTTATTTTCTTGTCATATACATGAATTAATCTTGTTGGTATAATTTTTCCCTTATATTGGCACAACTGTTCTTCTTAAATGCATTGTTAAGTTCCGTAGATAAAACTCAGCTTTACATAGGGAAATACTGAAAAAGGCTTAAACTGGACGTAGTTCTAGACCTGAATTATTATTAAATCTGGTTCATACCCGTATCGGGTCCGAACCTTTATCACATTGCATAATCATAAGTGGAGCAGAAGAGACCTATGGAACCGCCGAAGTCCAAACCCCCGATAAGCTTGGACGTGAAATACTATATAGTTGGGTTGATAAGTTTTTGGGTCTGCAAGGTTATTGCATCGCAAGGTTGGAGCAGGAGGAGCCTATTGTGTGGACTTTCGGAATTGCTGATAGCGATTGCCAATAGCCACGTGGCATATTTCATAGGGGAATCACCATATTAAAGCGCCGATAGTGTTGTTCCGATCCTTTGGAATAAAAGTCCGCCAATAGTGTTAATTGCATTTCAAACACACAGTTTGAAATATAAAGCACCGATAGTTAATTCTTTTGAATTAACAATATAGTGATAATAAAGCGCCGATAGTGTATTTCCGTTCGTTTGGAATGAAAGCCCTCCACCCGTGTATATTGCGTTTTCAACATATTTTCGTTGTTTTAAAAGCAACAAGGCGTATGGTATGATTTATGCCTGATAACAAGGGTTGGGGTGATTTTAAAAAGGAAGAATGGTTATATGAAGGAGCAAGGGAATTATTATAATAGTTAGTCTAATAGTAAATGATTGATACACCAGTGGAAGAAGAAGGACAAATTTAGCCAGCATTGGAAGAAATTATCTCAGGTTCAGCCGTTTGTCCATATCGCTTGCACCCAAGCCACCATTAGTGGTATCAGAGCCCCCTTTTGACACTGAATTGAATTTCAGAAGGAGGAGAAGGAAAGTTAATATGGCTTTCAGAGTTGGAAGAGGATGAGGACGCGGACATGGTGGAAGAGGACGACCTGTTGCAAACGCTGAAGTAATGGAAGCTGTGCAACAGATGCAAGCTAGATTGGATGCATTAACAACAAGCAGAAATATAGATGATGGAGATGTTAGTGAACCTGAGGTTGAAGCTGCAGAGGGGGAAGCTATAGTAATTACTCCTGAGGTGAGGTTATTTCAGTCAGTATTGAGATCCACAACTAGGCCAAAGACCAAGGTTCCAATATATGAAGGAGGATTGAATCCAGAAGAATTGATAGACTAGATTCATGGCATGGAGAAATTCTTTGACTATGAAGAAACAAAAGATGAGAAGAAAGTAAAGTTTGTTTTCACCAAGTTAAAAGGCCATGCAGCGCTTTGGTGGGATGGTGTGCAGGAAGAAAGGAAGAGATTTGGCAAGCAACCAATCAAGAATTCGAGCAGGATGGTAGCAAAGCTAAGAGGTAAGTTTCTGCCATGTAATTATCAGTAAACCTTGTTCAGACAGATGCAGAATCTTAGACAAAGGTCTTTGACAGTAAAAGAATACACAAAGGAATTATACAAGGTAAGCATAAGAGTTGGAGAAGCCCAGGATACAGATGAGAAGGTGGCTAGATATGTGAATGGCCTTAGGATGGACATTCAAGATAAGATAAGCCTACTATCTCCTAAAACAGTAGACGAATCTTATCAGATAGCATTGAAAGCTAAAGAAAAAATCATGAGGAAGCAGTCTTCCAAAGGGAGAGGTACTTTCCCAGGAAGGGAAAGTCAAGGTGGTAGTGGAAGATCTACAACACCTAAAGATGGAGCTAGTAGCAGCTCAACCCAGCATGCACCCACAGGAGGTGATGCAAGAAGCAGAGGGAGTTTTTCTAGAGGAAGAGGAGGAAGAGGAAGAGGAAGAGAAATAAGATGTTACATATGTAACAAACTGGGACACAGAGCCTTTGAGTGCCCAGAGAAAACAGAAAGAAATCAGAGGAATGTTATTGTTGCTCAAGCTGAGGGGGAAGCAACAACAACAGTGAAAAAAGAAGAAAATATATCAGAGAGAGTAGAATCTTTGGTAGTTAATAAAGTTTTTCTCAAGCTAGCAAAGGAGGTAGTTGAACCATCACAAAGAAAGACTTTATTCAGGACAGTGTGTAAAGTCCAAGGGAAATGTTTCCAGATGATCATTGATAGTGGTAGCACTGATAATTTGGTCTCTACAAAAGTGGTGGAGAAATTGAAGCTGAAGACAATGAAACATCTAACACCTTACAAGGTGTCATGGCTACAAAAGCAACATCCACTGTTAGTAAATGAACAGTGTGAAGTGGAATTTCAGGTGGGCAAGTATAAAGATAAAATTGTATGTGATGTGATGCCGATGGATGTGTGTCACATATTGCTTGGAAGACATTGGCAATATGATGGAGGAGCCATGCATGATGGGAAAAGGAACACCTACAAGTTTGGAAAGGATGGTGTCAATCATACGTTGTTGCCTTTGCAAGAAGAAAATGTACTAGGAAAGAAGACTGATCCAAAAACTCTGTTACTAGGAGGAAAGGAATACTTGAAGCAGATTGAAGAGAATGAGATAAATTTTGCTGTAATTTGCAAGCCCAAGGTAATAGTGACTTCTACTAAAATTTCTGATTTACCCATTGAAATTCAAGAAATGTTGGAGAAATATTGTGATATTATTGTTGATGATTTGCCAAATGAGTTGCCACCCATTAGAAGAATTAGCCATCATATAGATTTGATTCTTGGAGCAAGTCTGCCTAACAAAGTAGCTTATAGAATGACTCCTACAGAAAATGAAGAGGTTAGAAAGCAGGTGCAAGAATTGCTTGACAAAGGGTTGATTAGAGAAAGCTTGAGTCTTTGCGTAGTACCAACAGTGTTGAGTCCAAAGAAGGATGGAGGCTGGAGAATGTGTATAGATTCAAGAGATATCAATAAAATCACAATTAGGTACAAATTTCCTTTACCTATAATTGAAGATTTAATGCATTGCTTGAGTGGAGCAACATATTTTTCAAAACTAAATCTTAAAATTGGGTATCATCAGATAAGGATAAGAGAAGGGGATGAGTGGAAAACCACTTTTAAGACAAATGAGGGATTGTATGAGTGGAGAGTAATGCCTTTTGGGTTGTCAAATGCACCAAGTACATTTATGAGACTCATGAATGAAGTTTTTAAAGATTTTATTGGTAAATTTGTAATAGTATATCTGGATGATATATTAGTTTACAGTAGGTCTAAGGAGGAGCATATGAAGCATTTGAATTATGTCTTACAAAGGCTGCAGTAGGAGAAATTATTGCTGAATTTGAAGAAGTGTTCATTCATGAAAGAAGAGCTAGTGTACTTGGGTTTTGTTATTTCTACTGAACGGCTGAAGATGGATCCAGAGAAGATTAAGGCAATCATGGAGTGGCCTTCAGCCAAGAGTGTTTTTGAGGTAAGAAGTTTTCATGGCCTTGCTAGCTTTTATAGAAAATTCATCAAGAATTTTAGTAAGATTAATGCACCTATTATTGAGACCATAAAGAAGGACAAACAACCATTTAGATGGACTACTGAAGCAACGAAGAATTTCCAGCTGTTAAAGAAGAAAATCACTGAAAAGCCTATTTTGGTTTTACCTGATTTTAGTAAGCCATTCCAAGTGAAGTGTGATGCCAGCAGAGAAGCAATTGGAGGTGTTTTAAGCTAGGAAGATAGACCTATAGCCTACTTTAGCAAAAAGTTAAATGATGCAAAGAAGAAGTATTCTTCTATGATAAGTTCTTCTACGTAGTTGTGCAATCAATAAAAAAATGGAGGCATTATCTAATGTCAAAAGAATTTATCCTTTATTCAGATAACCATGCATTGCAAAATATTATGCAGCAGCCAAAGCTTAGCCACAAACATGCTAAATGGGTATAGTATCTTCAAGGTTTCCATTTTTTTTTAAGCATATAAATGGGCAATCAAACAAAGTTGCAGATGCCTTAAGTAGGAGAAACGTACTATTTCAAGAGAGTCAAATCCAAATGTTGGGGTTTGATTTTCTTAAAGAATTGTATGAGACTGATTCAGATTTTAAAGAGGCATTTGAAGCTTGTAAAAATCATGTTTTGATGGATAGGAGTAAATGGTTGGATTACTTCTTACAAGATGGACTGTTGTTTTAAAAAAATTAGTTGTGCATACCAAACTGTTCAATGAGGGAGAATTTAATCAAATAAAAACATAGTGGAGGACTTGCATGACATTTTGGCATAGAGAAGACTTTTGAACAGTTGAACAGATTTTATTTCTGGCCAAAAACGATATCAGAAGTGGAGAAGTATGTCAAAACTTGCACAGTCTGTCAACATGCAAAGGGAATGAGCCAAAACATGGGTTTGTATATTCCATTACCAATTCCAGATAGGCTTTGGGATATGGTAAGTATGGATTTTGTTTTGTGCTTACCAAAGTCTCAAAGAGGTAATGATTCAATTTTTGTTGTAGTGGACATATTTTCAAAAATGGCACACTTTATTCCATGTTATAAGACTAGTGATGCTTCTCACATTACTAATTTGTTTTTTAAGGAGGTTGTAAGATTGCATGGATTGCCTAAAAGTATTGTCTTAGACAGGGATTTCAAATTTGTTGAATATTTCTGGAGGACATTATGGAAGTAGCTGGGAACTAAACTAAGTTTCAACTTTGCCTATCATCCACAAACTGATGGACATACTGAAGTTGTGAACAGGAGTTTGCGCAATCTTTTAAAGAGCCTTACTGCAAAACATCCAAAGCAGTGGGATCAAGTATTGGCACAAATTAAATATGCATATAATGACTCGCCTAAGAGGAGTACAGGACAGAGTCCATTACATATTGTTTATGGAATGCATCCAAGAGGAGTAGTTGAGTTAAGAAACTTGGGAAAAGAAGAGATGAGAAGTGCAGAGGGTGAAGATTTTGCTTCAGAAATGCAAGCAATACATGAACAAGTGAAACAAAAGTTGCAAGATAGCAACATCAAGTATAAAACCAGAGAAAACATGAGAAGAAGAGAGGTGAACTTTGAAGTTGGAGATCTGGTTTTAGCACACCTCAGAAAGGAGAGGTTTCCAAAGAGGGAGTATAACAAATTGAAGTTCAAAAAAATTGGACCATGCACAGTATTGAGGAAATTTTCTGCAAATGCCTATGAGATTGAGTTACCCCCTAATATTGGAATATCGCCAATTTTTAATGTTGCAAACCTATACAAGTATGAAGGTTAAACTGCAGATAATACAACACAAGATCAAGAGACCCAAGAGATTGACTGGGTAAAACAGTTACCCACAGCAAAGAATTTGCAGCCAGAAATAATTCTGGACAAGAAGGTGTTTAAGAAAACAAGGGGACAAGAGTACTTCCAGTATTTGGTAAAATGGAAGGATCAACCAACAGCTAAAGATACTTGGGTTACAAAAGACATGCTACAGAAACTGGGCAGTTCTGTAGATGAACTCATGGATAGGAGCCCATGAAGAATTTTGTCCTGAGGAGTCTAATTCAGGAGCATGTTACTTGGAGGGAAAATCTTCAAACTTATTCCAAAAATCCAAAAAAAATTACAGGCAAAGGAGTGGGGTTCTTTAGCCAGCATTTTTCATGCTTTTCTAACTTACAATAATGATAAAATTAAGAATAATATCAAGTTGTAATAAATCGCTTTATGATAAGTTGTAGTAGCTTTATTGTTTTAAATCACTTTATTTAAAAAACCATGCTTTTGTAAGAGATAATGGCCAAGAAGGATTTATCTATTAATTATAAATAAAATAACGGGACGTGCTACGGAGGGTAGATCCCGAAGGCATTGTGTTCTTGAAGAATTCTCTCTGTGCATAGGAATTTACAATTCTCTATTAACTGGTATATTTGCATATGTATTTGATGGCGATTCTTTCCTTCTGAACCTTGTTAATGGTGATTCGGCCTTATTTTCCTATCATATTCGTGAACTAAGCTTGTTGGTATAGTTTTTCCCTTATACCAGCACGATTGTTCTTCTTAAATGCATTGTTAAGTTCCATAGATAAAACTCAGCTTTACATAGGGAAATCATGAAAAAGGCTTAAGCTGGATGTAGTTCTGGACCTGAATTATTATTAAATTTGGTTAATACCCGTATCGGGTCTGAACCTTCATCGCATTGCATAATGATAAGTGGAGCGGAAGAGACCTGTGGAACCGCCGAATTCCAAAACCTTGATAAGCTCGGACACGAAATACTATATAGTTGGATTGATAAGTTTTCAGGTCCACAAGGTTATCGCATCACAAGGTTGGAGTGGGAGGAGCCTAATTTGTGGACTTTCAGAATCGCCAATAGTGATTTCCGATAGCCACGTGGCATATCGCATCGGGGAATCACCATATTAAAGCACCGATAGTTTTGTTCTGACCCTTTGGAATAAAAGTTCGCCGATAGTGTTAATTGCATTTCAAACACATAGTTTGAAATATAAAGCGCTGATAGTGTATTTACATTCCTTTGGAACAAAAGCCCTCTTCCCGTGTATATTGTGTTTTCAATGCATTTCCATTGTTTTAAAAGCAACGAGGCCTATGGTATGATTTATGCCCGATAACAAGGGTTGGGGTGATTTAAAAAAGGAAGAATGGTTATATGAAGGAGCAAGGGAATTATTATAATAGTTAGTCTAATAGTAAATGATTGATACACCAGTGGAAGCAGAAGTAGAAATTCAGCCAGCATTAGAAGAAATTATCTCAGGTTTCAGCCGTTTTTCCATATCGCCTGCACCCAGGCCACCAGATAACATCCCTAATTCTAGTCTGTTATGAAACCAGCTCAAGAAAAGATAGAAAAGATAGACCAACGCCTTAGAATTCATCCTCTTCGAGGGGGAAACCTCCTTTACATTACATAAATGAACAATTCTTGGATGATTCAAATGAAAAGACCTCCTTTCTATATACAGGAGTCTAAGGGGCCATAATATAATCAGAGCCAACATAACAATAATAATGTAAGGGCACAATAATAACAATAGTGGGCTTCTATGGGGCACAATAGTAACAATATGGGCACTACATCGGTACATCAATATAATAAGGGGGTTGTACTAATAACAATAAGGGATTACACTAGTAGTATAGGGGCCTAACAATTATTAAGTCTATTGGATTTTGAATGGAATATAAAATTTTACTTTCTCGATATGAAAATGAGGTTGGAACCACTCTCTAACATCCTGAAAAAAAATTATTTAAGAATTTACCTTTCTTTATGATCAGGAGGATGTGTTTGGAGCATCCTTACACCATCCTGCTATCATTCCCCAATGTATGAGTATTGACGATAATCAACCTATATTGATTGCCCATTACCAATATGGTCCTTGTAATGAACAACCTAGATGTTTTGACTTTCCAAGTCAATCATATCCTTTCTTATGCCCATCCCAACATGTCCCCACGGGTGTTGAGAAGAATCACATGCCTAAGGAAGTCTCTGAGAGGAAATGTTTGGGCCTTGATCATTTAATTCTCTACAGTCAAGCTAGAAGGTATAATCCAATGGTGTGGATATGGCTCCCCTTTTCCCTCCTCTCTTTCTTCATCTATGGCCGTTTTTCATGATGCATGGTTTTCTTATTTTCCCACCGCCTACCCTTGTACTTCATTATAAAAATCCCGCAAAGGGAGATGTTGTATTTCATTGCCCTATCTCATAGTCATTCATAAGTGCAAGAGTTATTTCATTGATCTAATGATATAATGGTTACATTGGTTATATCACTATACTTAATATCCACATTTTATGCATGGTAGTATAGGTGCCTTG
Organism: Pinus taeda; assembly: GCA_000404065.3. Taxonomy (NCBI): domain Eukaryota; kingdom Viridiplantae; phylum Streptophyta; class Pinopsida; order Pinales; family Pinaceae; genus Pinus; species Pinus taeda. The sequence goes on along the minus strand of APFE031757060.1, from coordinate 121,199 downwards.
CATATTATTTTTGCATAGCTAATATCATCATATTATGTTAACATGCAAGAATAGTATGCATGTAGATTAGAAAATGCATCTTAGATTAGATTTACTTTCTGTATATATTATTATTTTCATGAAAAACATTTGTGATAGCCAACGCCCAATGCACATACTCCCAAACAATTGTATTGTAATGTGTAGGTTATAGTTTTGCGGTCCTAGGATATTGTTAGAGTTTTCATGAAATCCCCATTCGAGTACATGGATCATCTACTCTACAATGAGTTCATGTCCTAATTAGAGCTAGATGTTAGTATTTACCCACCAAAAGTGGGTGGCCCTTAGGAGAAACTTTTCCTCCTATTCATCTCTTCCATCCAACAACCAACAACCCCTGACAACCATCAATAGTCAATGTGATGTGCTATTCATATCTCAGCCATATGTATCAACCATATGTCTCCTTGTGCATTTTCCAAGAGCACATGTTGCAAGGTGGGAAATCCAACCCAAAAGATACTTTATTCATTTTTGATTCAGGTGCTTATGCTTCTTTGTATTTTGGGAATTTGGCATGGGTTATGGGGTAACTTCGAAGAAGGGTTTTTATTGTAGTCTTGTTCCCTCACCTTAAATGGGGGGTTAATTTTCAACCCTAGTCTAGTGGGACCTCTCTTAATGGCCCATGGCTTTAGGAAGGAAACTACTTGGGAAACCCTCTACACTTATCATGACACCTAAGGAGCTCAACACAAGCCGTAGAAGGGAAATATACTAGCATGATGTTCGCCATTTGTCACATCGACTCACACACATGGAGTTATTTTATGGCCTCATAAAAGTTACAAGGTTGCCTTGTGACTATTACTATAGTTGTTGGGAGGTAGTAGCATTTCATCATGGATATTAGAGATGGTGTAAAGTGTCATGAAATCTCTCTATATATTTTGAGTGAAGAAGAATGCATAATATCTTTGAAAACCTACCATATTTATATTGGTGATCTTATTGGTGTCTTTACCAAAATTTCTAAAGATGTACTGAATGCTAAATCGGATTTCATCTATGTATGAGTACTGGATTTCCCTATATGTTCTTAGTGTGGATGATAGGGCATAAAAAAATACTCAACCATGAGCTTATGAACTTTCAACGCTATCCAATTCTGAATGTTTTTTATTGTAATTCTAAGGTGAGACATAGGTTGTCCAATTATATAGCATGACTTAGAGATAATTTGTTTTTGTATGTTCAAATAATTTGATTAATTTTGAATATCTACAAATGATTGCATGATGTTTAACATTGATATTTTTCCCATTTATAACTAACTAAGAATGGGAAATGGAAGGTGACCTTTTGATAGAATGGTGTTCAGAACTGATTGACCCTTAAGATGAGACCAATCATAATAGAAACCAAAAGTGAGAAGGCCGAGCAATGACAAGATCCCATTTGTATGTGTCGAAATTTCTTGAAAGGGAAGATATAAAATACAACAATAATGCTAGTGGTAGGTAGGGCTAAAGACTCAGGAGGTAACTTTTGATTGTTTTGGACCACCTGGTTAGACCTTGCCTTTGTTGAAGGGAAGATCATGACCATCAGGACCATCCTATGACAATCATTTTCTTTTCCACTTATTTAATTTATATAACTTTGCATGCATGTCCTTTGATGGATACAAAACATATGCTACTCTGGGTAGCACAACTATAGTAAATACTAAATAATATATTTAATGTAATTTTCCCCTATACTAAAATTTTTCTTGCAACAAAAAATAATGTAACTTTGGCATTCTAGGAAGTTTATAATAGAAATATAACATGTCATTATCACACGTAGCCTCTTAAATATCAATTTTTCATATTTCTTTCCATTGTCATTATGTGTTATAGCATTGGTTGTTGTTGTTTAGGCATTCATTATTAAAAAGCAAGGATAAAGATCACAAACATTGCAATGTAGTATATCCATGTTCGTTAAGACTCCTCTGTGCTTCTAAACTATGGGAAAAATTTATTTCATGTGATTTATAAGGAACACCTTCACTATATCCTTCTATTGAAAAATGTAATCTTCAGTATAACATCTACAGGAAGGCCAATTTCATAGTGGTTTGTAGACTAGCCAACTAGGACTTCACCATGTGTAAATATTACAATGGAGTTGTATGTTTCCTAATTTGGTACTAATATTATAGTAGAATATGGATGTGAACCTTCTTGGTGACATGAATATGTAGTGAAAACCATGAAACAAACTCCTGAAGGAAGGAACCACTAGTCAATTTTTAAACTTATGATAAAAATCTTTTAGCTTGATCTACTTGGTGTCCTCTAGGATCAAGTCAACATGTTCTCCATGTGTCTCTGTATTTCTTATTAATATAGTCAATTAGTCCACTAAAGTCCTTGGCTTATCATTCACATCAACATAGCGAAACAATATTACTGCATACGCACGGGTAGAAACAAGAGGAGCACAATGATTCTAGAAAGCATATTTAATTTGTAAGGCAATTTGTCAAGCCAAATACATACATTTGCATGTATAAACCAACAAAGAATACTTAATTTGTAAGACAATTAGTCAAGCCAAATCCATACATTTGAATCTATAAAGCAACAATGCTTCTCAACAAATTATATGAATATTTGTATGCTTCATTTTATCTCATCTACACTTAAGTAATTTTAGAAGTTGAATAGCTTGCATGAATGCATGAGCTGCAATTTTTTTTCCATGTCATGGATGAATTTCCCAAAACACCTAAAGATGAGATTCAACCCTTTCTCTCCATTCCAAACTCCTTTCTAAAATAAAAGTCACCATTTCCAAAGATGAGGAGATATAAGTAAAGAAGTGGTACTAACCTCGATTTCATCAATATTTTTCTGCTTGATGTCAACAACGGAGTGCTGAGATGTGAATATATCCAAGTAAGTCACAAAAACATCTCATTTTTCTTACATACACATGACAGAGGTAACGTGAATTGCATTATTGCTACCTTCAAGGCACTTGTATATAACCACCTCATTATCACTTTTGTCAAGAGGAACATTGAATGTTGCTAGCATTGGAAACCAACAAACCTCCACCATGAATCTTAATATTACCACATCTTTAGAAACATAATACATCGAAATTCATCTTCCATAACAAGAGTTATGTTACATTTTATTTAGAAGACTCAATCTACAATAGATCATTGCATCATGACATTGTTAAATTCACTTGCTGAGGCTTGCAAACTTTTTCCTTAAACTACTCTTGAATGTGATGAATAAGATCACCACTCATTTCCAAAGATTTTTCTTCCCCTATTACAAATTACAATATTTAGTATACTATCTAGAACTAAGATTTTGTTTGCATTTATGGGAAGTTTATTTTGTGGCATCAAATTATCATCTTCATCTTGATTTCATTTTTCACAATACGATCATACAAGGATGCCAAATAATCATCTAGTAAATCTTTTCCATCATCTATATCTCAGTTATTCCCTATGAAATCTGCGTTTGACATCTGCAATAACACTGCAAGTTAGGAAAGAGGCAGTTGGACAAAGGATGGTCCCAAAATAATTTGAAATATGATGATCCATGAAAACTACCAAATAATTGAATAGATGAAAAGGGCATACCTTATTCTTTACCATTGGATTATGTGCATCAGTGTTGAACATGACCAGAGTATGCAAGCACATAAATTGCGACTGCACTAGTGAAAACCTTTTGTTTGCACTTACAATAGCGCTCTGCAAGTTTTTCTATGATGCAATCAAATTTATGTGCTTCTCCAGGTAATTTAAAGCCTTGTAAGAAGGAACTTATTGCCTCATTGAATTCCATTCCCTCAAAATTAAAGGAATCAACAAAAGGTGATGTACCAGAGGATGATGGACTAGGATCTAATGTTGCAAAAATATTATGAAGATCAGTATCAACCCCATTCGAACGATTTGTAGGTTTCAAACATAGTTCCTTCCTAATGGTAACATTACCATAAGAATTGGTACTAATAGAGATCTTAGGAGAGGAGGATGAATGAATCAAGAAGGTCTCTAGATGGATATCAAGGTGAAGGCAGAGAAACTCGATATCGCTCCCCATTGAATTAGTAGGAGAAAGGTCTCCAGAAAAAGTCCTAAATTGAATGTTAATAGGGTCAGGCTATCGTTTAATGAGTCATGAATAGTGGAGGTCATCACATTCACATCAACATATAGAGTGTGGGTAGATTCCAAATTGTCCAAATAAGGAGAAATTTCTGGTACAACTAACAATGAATAATGTTCAATACAATTAGAATGTGGAAGCTAAATATGTAGAGAAACAAAATGCAAAGGACATAAAGTAGAATTACTAAGAGAAACAACACCTAATACCAAATCATTATGAATATGTTTCTCAAGTCATGTCATAAGTGGTGTGATTTTAAGATTACCTGAGAGAGAGTGTTGACCAATCTCCTAATCCATCGGAGAACATACATATGTCAATGGACGACCCCCATCATAGAAAAGCGCTGATGTTCCATGTCACTGATTTCCAAGTCCATGCAGGCACTCAACAATAAGATGTCCAACATTATGACAACCCAACTAGCGAAAAGGAATTTCCAATAGTTAATTCGTTGGCTAGTAGAGAAGGAAACCCAATTTAGCTCCACTTATGCATGAAGGCTAGCAATGAAGTCCATCTCCACTAAAAGCCATGCAATAGATTTATCTCTCTGTAACAAGCTTTGTTCCCCCAGGAAAATCAAATTTACCAATGGAATTGTCAATCATCATTAGTGATTCATGTGACGATAATACAAGGGGTAAACTAGGGATTTCAGCTGGAAACCAATTTTTTTCATGGAAATTATAGAAATGGATCAAATCCCACATGCTAGTGATGTAAAGAGAGGAAACCATGACCATGAACCCAATATGATCCCAAAATCTTTGCAACATCTTGATCATTAATAAAGTGGAAGTAGAACCATTGATTATATAAAATGTTGAAACGAGGAGAGCACTTGAGAATACGGTACCGATATTATTTAACCTAGGATGCCATCTGAGATCCATCCATTCACACATAAAACCACTTACCCACCAAATCTCATTGTTATAACCCCACCACTTGGTCCCAAAAAACATTGAAACCAAAAACAAGCTTCTGATAATCCGGATCAACCTTAATAAACTACTTTTTCCACGCACGAGGAAAAAATATTTTTCATCGATTACCATATTCGGGTACAATAGCAAGTAGGGATACCAAAACATTTGAATCCATGTGTATAGTTTGCATGTACAAGATATGTCCAAAAGGGTTAGACTCCCAACTTGGGGCTTCCATGACTCTCTGCCTCAATAGTCGCATGTACCAACGCATCAAGTAATGGCACATCATCGCCTGAGTTTCATTTAGTATCAAGTGACATCCTACTGATAGATGTAAAGGTCAATTGTATAGCAAACACAACCAACACTATAAAAGCCTGCCTATATGTGAACCAAAGTACTTTATCCAATAGTGTGTGAAAAAATCTCGATAAA